>JAYJMF010000044.1:6133830-6148912 GCA_036873715.1 Salvia sclarea | reverse complement strand
GTAGTCAGTACCTTGACTTGGGACAAGAGAGTTGATGTTCATGCGATTAACAACGACAAAATGACAGCTCTTAATGTTGCTGAATCTGACATGTCTAATCCTGAATTCCGAGAGGTATGTGTAGTACTTCATCCACCTAATAAGAATTCACAAATATTTGCGTTAGGCCAATTGTTTGTCGCTCCTATTCTAAGCCATGAGTAGAGCGAGAGGGAGTCAAAGGCGAACTCGGAGCCAGCTCAGAGACAAAATTATTGTCGGTCTCATTATCTATATATTAATTACGTCAGCTTAACGGTTAGGCCGACCTAATATAAATGTGACTCGTAAGAATTTAGGAAAAGTAATTGGTCGGATCTTACCTAGGTTTTGTTTGTTGATTGAGGTCCAGATTCGTAGGATCCAAAAGAATGAGATTCAAACCATTCATGGATCAATGATTTTTAGTTCTTAATTAAATTAGTCCTTCCATCCCATTCAAAATGTTCTGACTTTCTAATTTAGATTATCCAATTACTTAATGAGCTGATTATCCCGGGATGATATATACCTAGGGCGGGTGGGAGGGGATCAAATAGAAACCCTCCCATTTTGTTAACTAGGAACCGATCATGTCTGTTGGTCTAGATTAATGGATGGTTCAGATTGATCTTTCAAATCCGACATGCTTTCTAACTCACAAGATAATGCTTTATTAGTACAATGTTTTCTTACGTGTTAAATAATGCTTTTTGACACATAACAAAATACTTTTTTATTACTCCCTCCGTCCCTCAAAAGTGTGCGAGAAAGGAGTGTCACGGGTTTTAATAAAATGAGTGATAAAGTGAATGTGAGTGGAGAAAGGGTCCCACTTTTTGAAAAATTGTGTGTATATTAGTTGGAGATTGTTGACTTTTTGGTAAAGTATGTTTCCAAAAAAGGGGTCTGCACACTTTTGAGGGACGGACGAAAAAGGATTTCAGGGACGGAGGGAGTATTATATATTCTGCCATTGGTCCTTGCATATCTATACATGGACATAAATCCCACTAACCATTTCTTTGTCGTGCTCTGATAGTTTTGTATTATATTGTGCTTCAGATTGCTCGCAATATCACAACAAATGAAATGGCAAACATGCTGAGGTACGGTTACCTAAGAGGACCAGATGGCCGATTTCGTAATCCATTTGATCATGGCTGCAAGAAGAACTGCACGGATTTCTTGATAAATGGTTACAACGAAGATATAGAGCATGTTGAAGAATCAGAGGAATCTGAAGGAATCAGGATGATAAATATGAGACGGGATGCAAACCATACAAATGGTGTGAGCCATACTCATCAACCAAATGGAAACAGCCATGTAGTAATCGATGTGAACAAGACCTCTAATTCACATGAGGGCCACATTCATTCTTCTAATTGCAGCCATAGTAATAGCCACACCCGTAGCCAGAGCCAGAGCCACAGCCACGGTCATAGTCCAAGACACACTAATAGTTTTGTCCCTGCAGGTCTGGGCATCGGATTAGGCCGGAATGTTTCTCGTGCTGCAGCGGTTTCATGATAACAACCATGTTGTTTACTATAGGCGAATGCTTGCTTAACGTGATCCACAATGTCGATAAATCGCTGGCGACACATTTGTATCTTGCTCAATCATCTTGATTTTTTGTATAAAATTTTGTTGTATGTTGTAGCATTTGACATGGTTTTCTTTCTGAAATTAGCCTTCACTGGCTCCTCACAGTGTGCACTGTGGCTGTTGCACTGAATGCACTATAGGAATTGGGATAGATGTGAGGAAATATTATGAACAGTCTTCATTTTAATGCAAATTATCACTAGATATTTGCATTTTGTGTTACACTACAATGCTTAGTCAACCAAGCACTTCCTCACTTTGCTTTGTGATTCACTTTTCTTGATAACTCATCCCATGAAACAGACGTGCAACTTAATCTCAGCCGATCATCATCGAGGATATTCTTGTGATTTAAGGATTCCAATAAAGTAGAAAAGCAAGCAGTCCACTATAGAAAAGTGAAAAAGATAAAGAAAAGAGAGATCGATCAATTTGATCAGTAGCATAGAAATGGAGAAGGAGATAGCGGTGTTGGTTCTTGTGGTGATGGTGCAGGCAGCAGCGATCCTCAGCGGTGGTGTAGTCATCGAACAAGCCAGTGAAGATGCTGCAAAGACTGCGGAAGAGGGTCTTGGCGACATGGCCAGAAAGGCAATCCACAGAGCTGATAAGATCTTGAATGGCTGCAGCAAGTGCAAGCTATGCTCTTCTAGTGACCTGCCCTTTTTTGTCTTCTTATCCTTGTTGGCTTATTTTGCATCAGCTTGCTACTAATACATGTGTTTTTTTGAGTTTCTAGCTATATACTTACAAGTCTTGAAACTTGGTTTCATTTTCTTTTCTTTTTTTTGAGAAAAACTTGGCTTCATTTTCTTTTCTTTTTTTTGAGAAAAACTTGGCTTCATTTTCATATTCGAATGTATAGTTTTACTTGTGTGTATAGTGAGCACCCAAAGAATTAATCTACTCCATGTCTCTCATCTCCCATAGTAGTCTCCTGTACATGGAATAAGCATATTAGATTTTACTCTTTTTTTTTTCCCTAAGCTAACTATTACATAGACTCGTCCTATATTCCACTTTGAGCTGTTTTACTAGACTTGTCCCATTTTTTTGGGCCAAAAATTACACAAAAAAAAATATGTGAGACCCATGTGGGCCATACCACCTCACTCGTTCACTTTACTTCTTAATTAATTCAGTGTTTTCTTACTAAACAAGTGTACTCTCTTTAGATTCTAGATTTCTCTCATTTACTTTTTTAAACATTTTAACTCAACGTGCGTAACATTTCAAAAGTATCTCAACACAACAATCATTGTGGAAGTTCAATTACACATTAGGGTTAGGCAGGGGTAGAGCCAGGGATGTTACTCGAAGGGGCTAAAATAGAAACAAATCAATCTTAAGGATGCTAATGCAAGCAAAATTCTGAAAAAATATAATTATAATGTAAAAGTAAATAAATAAAATTAGCCAGGGGGTGCTTGAGCTCCGCCACTGTTAGGTAATGGTATTTTCAAATCGTTAGATAGTAATAACATTATTCACTGTATACACGGAAATAAAAAAGAATTTAAGAAAACAATCTTGGCAAACTTGAAACTGACCCCAAATCAAGTTACACGTAAAAATAAATGACATCAACAACAAAACTACAACCATGAAAGATCTAATGTAAAAAATAAAATAAAATGATGCAACTCAATAACTAGAAAAATCTCTAAAGGCAAGAACTGCACTAGGGAGGTCATAGGAATGGAGCAGAAGTGACAAAAAACGATTTTCTGCTCATCCAACTTTTGCTTACTCGCAACTGCAGATTTGCATAACACATTGCTTTTCCTTGCTATAATTACACGAGATGCTGCCGTACCAGTCGCCACGAACGCTGTATGTCCCAACAGGGTAGACAAATATCTGAAGCAGAGAAAGATGATACAATAGCATGGAAGTCTGCATAGGAATAATATGTCCTAATTAGTTAGGACATATAGCATCTCATGATCTAACATCTAAAAGCACGTCGGGAATTGAGAAATTCATGTAATACCAAATAACACACGTAAACTTCACCTAACGGGCTCAAAAGAACTGCTGATTTTTCTGACTGGCCTCACTTGATATCGTCCAGCTCTAGATCTCAAGTTTGCCGAGTTAGTTCTAATTAATTCCCCAAATAGCTCTTGAACGCGAGTTTTCGGCTTAGAGCCTCCTTTTTTTTATGTTTTCTACGTTTCTTAAGGTTTCTTTCATAGTACAAGGGATGGGAGTTTTAAAGCTCAAGCCTACATCTAAAGGTATTTCCATGTTTCATCACATTATGCTACTATAGTCAAAAGTGTTCCTTTTCTATTTTTTCTAAATTAATTTCCCTTCATCCTGCCCTTTGTTTCAATATAAATAAGAGTTTCTGATATTTAATCAAATGCAGATAAAGTACCCAAAAAAGCTAATTGCTTGAAGCTTAGTAAGTTTGTTCACGCCAAGAGTTTTTGTAGGACCTATCCAGTATTCACCTTCACCAAATGATAACTCTTACTGCATTCAGGAAACATGGCCGTCAGATAGGAACTCTTCAAACCCAGAACTGAATGTTCACTTAGTGCTATCGACCAGTTCAATTAACCCTTTATCACGAACAATATCAGATCATTCACTAGGTTTTGGTAGGTTTGCATAAGAGTTTAACTATGCTATGATTTGAAACTCCCAGAATAGGAAAATTGTCAGAAACTCAACTATCAGATATTTTCCTAAATATATCTACTTAGACAATTCAGCAGCCAAAGACTTTTTGGGAGGGACAATCATACAAAGTAGACATGAAATCAAGAATAATTAGTTAGAAAACAATCTTATCTTTCCATTTCAATGAAGAAACTCTTAAATGAGATTCAGGGATTAATCTGACATTTTAAAATTATACAACGATTTGATTTCCTATTTCAATTCGCAAAAAATGAAAATGAACAACTATATCTCCAGTTACGAGTTTCACATATAAGTTCAAAAAAGTGAAGTTCTTATGCATCATTACAAAATTTGACCTCTAAAGTAGTAGTTGGTATCCAATTATTGATTTAAAGGGATGAGAATTGAGAAAAAAACAGAGCTTTCCATTCACGGAGGATCAAGCATGAACTTTTAACATGACAGTGGAATAGAAGTCATAAACTAGAGAGAATTGTGTGTCACACAATGTTGTATCATGCCACAACCCACTCTAGTTATGCTTATTAAGGCTACAGTTTAAACCTCATGAATGGTATTTACCAAAAGCTCTGTGAGCATGATGCCAGATTCCGAATTTGTCGAGCAGAGTCTTTAAGTAGTCTTTCAGAAAAAGAAAAAGCTCAGAAATTAATAAAATCTTACTTACCAAGAATGCAGAAAACACGAACCCTTCCAACCAAAAGCTATGCTGAGTGCTAGTTCTCAGATTCATCAACAGGAGCAACTACGCATTCTCAAGGGCGTAATATATTTTGGAAACTCGCCGCCTAAGTAGTGGCTCTAACCGGAACGAGGGAATGCTGCTCTGCCACTTTTTAGCTACATACATCTCATTCCACGCCTGTACTATTTCATCAATATTGAATCCCCCTGCAAGTGCATTACGGTTAGAGAAATATAGAAATGCACCCCAACATTATTTTGGTTAAAAATACACAATATATACAGAAAATTGTCTATATTTCACCTTCTGACGCCGTGTCATTGGAGCAATGATTCTTTATCATAACAGCAATATCAGTTGGAGCAGCTCCAGCAAGCTCAAATTTTTCCACAGCAACCTCGAGGCATTCATGCCACACAGGAAGTCCTAGTTTGAATTCCATGATTGATCTTTCGTATAGCATCGTGCCCCATAATACGTGTATCTGAGCCCGTATGTTCATAGCTTGCTCTGCAGCTTCATCTGCCGACACATGCTTAAACAAGTTGTTGAGCTTCATATCCTGCAACTGAATTTCGCTTTTATTAGGCCGGGACGACTCATTGACTTTATGTTCCTCCTCCCACATTTGCATTCCCTTTTCCATGTTTTCCTCGGCCCGGTTGTAAAGCTGAAGAACTTCTGACGAAGGCCATGACTCCAAATCTACCTCGGTTCCAATTGCAAAATACCAAGAGAGCTTAGCCTGCTCAAACTGTTGCTGCCCGAGAGCTAGAACGGCTTCATAGAAATTTGGTTTTATTTTCAGAGCCTCTTCGTATCTTTTTCCTGCATTCATGTACTCCATTTGTGCCCAGTCGTAGGCAGACTTGACCCGTGTGAGCACAGGTTCTTTAGACGTATCTTCTGTCAAATAAACTCTCTTTCTTGCTCTGGACATGTGGACATTACCCCAATTGAACAAAGCTAAGGCTGCCATCTCTTGGAATTTCTCTGCAGCACTGCTGAAAAGGTCTTGAGCTTCTTCACTAGTCACAGTCTCTTCCATCGCATCTGAATAGAGCTTCATCCCAACCTCATGGAGATCAAGATAAGCTTCAACATCAAACCCGACGTGGTTCTTGAATAATTGAGCAAACTGTATGATCCAATCACTGATACAAGCAGACTCGGTCCGGGCTTCCTTCCCATTTACTGCATGCCCGTTTTCAATAACATTTTTCACATCGACAATTTCTATTGATTCAACCTTCCTTATCTTTTTAAATAATGGATCTTGATCTGGATTAACTTCAACTATATACAGCTTCACGGAACCGTGTTCTGTAGAAGCTTCAGCCAACCTCAGTTCTTCAGTTGAAGTGATAGTAACCAAATCACCTTCTTGATCCCTATACTTAACAAGAACAGCCTTCGAGCTGGGAAATCGATCAATGATAACCTCCCTCAGTTTCAAAACATCGCAGTTGAGAGGAATCTGTGCCCATCTTATGTCTTCTCCATATGCTAATTTCACCGTTCTCATAGGCTCTTCCTCTGCACCATTTGTGATTTTTTCTTCCTCCACCACCAATTTGTCTTCTGTTTTCCTCTCATCAATTTGATCATCTGCCTTCCTCAACACAACATCAACATCAACTTCCCTTTCTACAGTTTTTCTTTTCATTTTCTTCTCATGTCTCCTTTTATCATGCTTACTTTTCTCTATACTGCCTTTGACTTTCTCCTCCACATTTTTCTCGACATTACCATCAACTTTCATATCCTTCACATTGTCATCTACGTTTCCATTGAGATTCTTCTCCTTCACATTCTCATCAACATTCCCATTGGCATTCTTCTCCTTTGCGTTCTCCTCTGCATTGCTATTGACTTTCTTCTCCTTCGCATTCTCCTCTGCATTGCCATTGACTTTCTTCTCATTGACAATCTCCTCTATACTGCTATTGACATTCTCCACCTTCATATTGCTATTTTTCTTTTTCTTCGCCTTCTCTTTGCTTGCCTTAGTTTGGACCAAAGGTGGTGGCTCCAAATACTCAGGTAAAGGCACCACCAAATCCACAGGAATCTCATTTTCTCTAGACCCTTGTCTCTCAATTGACGTTTCAACCCTCTCCGAAATCTCAATTGCCATGAGATTGTTCGGCTCCATCTTCAGCACTGTTCCAACATCTCTTCGAGCCAAATCTAGCTTGTTCAATGCCTCATAACACCTGGCCCTCTTCAACAGCGCCTTGCTGTATCTTGGGGAGACCTCAAGAGCCAGATTGCACTCATGAATCGCCCTCGGGTACTCACTAATACCCAATTGCATATAGCATGCGGCCATATTACTCCTAAGATATGCAACGTCTATGTGGTTCCTCGGAAGCAGCTTTATCCCCTTCTCATAGTTCAACATAGCACCCTCATAATCCCTCTTCTGAAACAACCTATTACCATCTTCCTTCAATTCCCGAGCCATCAAAATGAATATGGCTGTGTCTTTATCATAAACCTTCTCGGTAACCTCACTGCCCTTACTTTGTCTAATATTTGATTCACCTGATTTCTGTCCACTAGATTTTTTCTTCTTCCCACCATGTTTCCCCATTGCTAAGTCCCAATATATTATTTCAAACTACCTAAATCTTGAAATGGAACTAATTCCCAACGCCACTACTCCAACCAAATTGATTCCCAAAGTCAACTAATTAGCTTCGAATTGATCAGTACAGAGAAGCTATCAGGCCAGCAATTACCAGGGGGTAGAGGAGTTGAATAAATCTAAATGCAGATATAGAAATCGAACCCCAAATATGTATAAAAAAAACCTGAGATAAATCCCACAAAAGAGGGAATAAAAATAGCAACCGAAAAAAGCAAGAAGCTCCTTCCCTTAATTAACAAGCAATTCAAGATTTGTTTGGAGAATGGAGATGAAGATAAATAAAGGTGGAACCTTTATTCAGCTAGAAACAAGGTTTAAAGGCTTATTTCTCTAGGAGAGAAAAAGAAAGATGAAATTAAGACAAATATGGTGATAGAGAAAACTTATCTGTAAAAACTCAATCTTTATTGAAACCCCTTCAGAATTTTGTTGGGTTTTTCGTCGAAAATCTAGAAAATTGTAGGTTTCTGAATGGGATTATGTGATTGTAGGTAATGAAGAAGAAAAGACCACATAAAATACTTTGCAAAGAACAAAGAAAGAATTTTGCCAGGTCCACGTAAAAGCCACAAAAAGATTTATTCACGTTGAAGAAAAACAGAGGAGACAGGGGGGAGAGAAGAGAGGGGCCTGCAACAATTTTCACTTGATTTAATTAATCTAAAGTGGGATTTTAATTTTGTTAATAATTTAACAATGTCTATGTTTTCGCTAATTTCCAGACAATATTTGGAAATGGACAACATGATGTGGGACCAGATTTCCGTGTATTCCAAGATTGTGGGGGACGTCATCCAACGCAACTGTCTTTGATTTGATTTGACTATTAATTCTTTAACCAACTTTCTTTACAACTGTTTTTGTTTTGCAATTGGAAGACTAATTAAATTAACCACGTGTTGCCACTCTAATTATCATCATTTGAAAGATAAGTATCATCTTTTTGATAATTGAGTACTTTTTTGACATAGTTTCGGAACATGTGTAGAGAATGAAGAATTACGAGTGCTCGAATTAGGGTGATTGGTTAAAACAATGAAGTATTCATTCAAGTATATAACTTTCAAATATGAAATGGACATAGTTGGATGGTTAATATACTAGTACTCCAATGTTGTCGTTTTCGTGATATTTTGCATTAATTGTAATACTTGTACGATATTATAAATTTATAAGGGCCTTTGCATCTAATAAATTTTAGGACAAATATATAGGTTTTTGTCCTAACTTTAACGCAATTTTTAGAAACATAGAGTATCTTGACCTTTAACGTAATAAATAATCTGTCGACTTTTTAAAGAAAACATAGATCAGCTTCCAATAGTCAGATTCTTGAACCGATTTGCTAGATTCATACATAAAGAAATAGTTTGCAAGATGAAGAAAAAAAGAAAGAAAGAAATACGTGAATCTAATCGAACCAAAAAAATTAAAAACAAAAAATAAATATAACTATTCCCATGTGTATAATTGCGGTTGTGTATCTGCTTCAATTTGGCGTCAACAATTTTGAATTTTGATAGGTAATGCATTTTTCATAAATGTGTAGCCTTCAATATTTTCTTTAATTTATGTTGAACACGTGTGTAAAACTAATGAATACTTTGAGAAGAGAATAAACAAAATAGACAACATTGTTGTGTCACGGAATCCAAATGAGACGTGACGTGTTGCCCCATTTTCTCGCGGTGAAGACTTCAATTGTCCAAACGCACTTCTGAATTCATTTTCGAAGAGAATTTCACTTCCAATTTTCCTTCTCATTTACTAATATTCAAATAAAGGCGAGAATTGACATATTCTTTTCATTCTAGGATTATTTCCAAAATGAAAGTGTCCTAGAAACTAGAGATTTAAAAAAAAAAAAAAAAAAACAACATAAATTTGAGTACACGTTATCATCATTTTCCATTTTGTGGTAAATGAATTTGAATATTTTACGCTTTATTAATACTAGAATATAAGTTTGTTAGAGGAAAAAAGGAGAAAGATGAAAAAATAATGAGTGTGAGTGTGAGCGGTGGTGGTAGAAACTTGTAGACCACAAATGGGTGAGGCCAGAGCAGTGAGCACGTTGTCGATCGGAAATATTGCAGAGCATGACATGTGAACAAAGTAATAACTAAATAATCGTCGGTTGCTTCAGAAATCTGATTCTGATTCTGATTCTTTTTTTTTATTCTTTTCCAGCTAAGTTTACATCACTTGCAAGGCAACTGTTCCTCACCTTTTTTATCTGAGGTACACATCCACATATATATGGATATATATATATATTATTTAAGATAAATTCCTATACATCAAAGGTATATATATATTACAAGGTGGTATATATATACATCGAGGACACATAAATTTTTGCTTTTTTATTTTTACTTAATTTATTTAAATTTGCTTCACCCAGTAAGATTTATGTACTTTTATATTTGTACCACTATTTCTTCTTTCTTTATGTTTATTCTTTTCGCAAATATTCTTCTCTTTCTTTCGGTTGCTTCTATTACACTCAAATTAATGTCTATCATTTTGATTTTTGATCCTTTTGTTATTTGCTTATTAGTTGACGATTAAATAAAGTTTGCTGTTTCATTACGCAAGTACACCGATAGGCTTTGCTCGTTCCTTGGTTTAGTATCACTTTTTATTTCTTTATGATAATGTTTTCTTTGATGAAGTGAGATAATATAATTCTAATCTAAACAATCTAGATATGTATTTACATACTATGATGTAACAATTTAGGGAATTTGAGCCACCAAAATAGAAGTAATATTTTTTTACCGGTCGTCTTTTTGCTTATAATTAATCGGCCAAATGAGTGTAGTTTAAGGACCTATAAATATCAAGTACACCATAATATACTGTTGTTGTTTATGTAATTTATATATAACTTAATATTTTGAGGTTTGTGAGTGCAGATCTGCTCAAGGGCGATGGCTGGTTCGATTGTTGTGGGTGATGCAAACATGTATTACCTTCATGAAGCTTCATATACAAATAATAAAATCAAGCCATATAATCTTTTTCAGAAAGTGAGGCCATCCATCCATCCTTTAGTAAATGAAATAGTAGCTATGCCCAACAACTTTGTAATATAAGCCACAAATATGAACACTAGTTATTGGGCATTTGCTGAAGATGATCGATGTAAAATGACGATTAATTAAACAAACACAAGGACAAGCATATCTTAAAGAGGCATACCCAATCAGTCCGGTGCTTCCCGCAATATTCTTGCTTGCGAATCAATCATGGCTCCTGCAGGTGCAGCAAATCCAGGTTAAAGTATCGGCTTCGTATTTCATCAATCCTTCCTGAGGAACATTTTCTTGGAGCTACACCAAATCAGTTTTAACTTTTAAGAGCTGCATCAAAAGCTTCATGCCCTTTTGCAGGCATAACCTGCATTCAATGACAAAATCACTATTACGAATCTGATGCAATATAATAATGCATCCCTTCTTCGGTAAGAAGCCTAAAAATTGTCTTCACAAGATAAGAAAATGAGATATATTTAAGCAAAGACATTTTGGAATTGAAATATTAAATGATATCATTCCCCATTCCGTTCAACATATGAAGCAGACATGTGCTTCTCGTCATCCCTGAGAACCTAAACTTTCACTGAACAGTTTTTCTCATGATAGATACAAATAATGCAAGAGGTCGTAGCCTTGTGTAAACTCATCCAACAGAATGTTCTAATTCCTCCAGGCAACAATAAAAATGATCGGTGATAGTTTATATAGTTCATTTGAAGATATACAAGGAAAATGATTCCATCTATTATATGTTTGCAGGTTAGAAGTTTTGCCTAGTACCTGAGAGATGGTTTCTGAGTTAATGAGTTGATCTCTTTGCCTTCTGCAAAACATCCTTTAAGACCAAGGATATTCTATGTGACATATGGTGTTCCAGGAAATTTTCCTTGACCCGAGTGTAACCCTTCTTCCCCATTGTCCTTCTCCTTTCTACATTTGTAGCTAGCTGAATGATATTTTCTGCAAGGGGAGTTACACCCTCTTTGCCAGCTGGATGAAGCCAACCGGTTGTACCGTTCACTAAAATCTCCATTGTACCTCCAGCCGCAGTACCCTAAAAGCATACGAGCTATATGTTCAGTGATATTCATAGGATAAGAAACCCACCCAGTCAACAAAGGAAAATCGCAATGTAAAGATAATGTATACATGCAAATGATTAGTGTTGCATGAACAACCAAAAAATAAAAACAAGAATTTAAACCTCACCAGTACAGGCAGCTGAAAAGCCATGGCTTCAATGGTTATCCTCCCAAAACACTCACCACGGGCCTACATTTACCGACATAATATGCTGTCTTCAGTGCCATAACAGTAATCAATCTCGTATTAAATTGGAAAATCAAACACCCTTATACCAGAGTGACTCATGATATATAGATACATGTTCTGATTAAACTAAGTACCTGTGAGTTTTGGACAAGAATATCAATTGAGGCTAGATATGGTGCAACATTTAGTGTTTTGTTCACGAAGTGAACATTCGCCTGAATTTTCTTGTCAGCAACAAAGTTGCGTATTTCTGTTTCAAATTTAGTCTGTGCGCCCATGTCACTACCCACTATAACTGCATGCATAGGTGGCACTTTAAGGTTCCTCTCTCTGCTGAGTTGCAGGGCTTCATAGAAACCTTTAAGAAATAGATCCTGACCTTTCCCTCGGGAAACACCTGCAGCGGCAAAGAACCTGTGTTTATTGTACGAAATAGAGAATGTACTGCTTCATTAAGCGCTTGAGTAACAAATTTTCCTTGAAAAAGATGTACAAGCAAATTGCAGAATAAATACTAAGGATAAACTAAGACTTGACTGATTAAAGAGCATACTGTTGATAATGGCCAACAGAAGATCATCTTTTCGTACACCAAGAGATTCCCTAATATGCTCCCGAAGGACCCTTCTAGCAATACTGTCTTCAGCTACTTCCATCAACTCTTTGCTATTCCCAAGGTGCACAACATAGGTCTCGGGCATCTTAATCCTGCAACATTGGGAGGAAATGAAAATGTCATCTCTCAAAGTGTCTACAAAGAGAAACTCGAAAATAAGTACAAATGGGATGCATTCAGGCAATTTTTGCAAAATTGCAGCATCAAAGATAAAGGGCTGAACAATAGTAGAATATTCGCACCAGCTAAAAGAGGAATCATCTAGTAACTGAATTTTCTACCTCTAAGATCTGTTGTAGATACACAAATCTCATGAGGCCAAGCTTACTAGATAATAGAGCACTCCAAGAAAAATTGAGGTTCATGCATGTCAAATTTAAGTATTTAACCATGACTAGGCTTTATGTACTAGATCCCTAGAGCACTCCAAGAAAAGCCGAGATTTATGCATGTCAAATTCAACCACAGTGTGGGGTTCATACCAGCTTGCTAGCAAGCTGAATAACTGGTTCCTCGGTCTCATGTCTATTTTGAACGGTTCATAGTTTATGGAAATTTCTCAGGCTTCACGGATGTATTAACATTTTCTTTCTTTGCTTTACAATAGCTGGTCTGAGCCCAAAACCCCTCTCTTGTACTCAAAGATAAAATTTACGTGTGAGTCATGTCACATATTAGGTATTAGAACTATCAGGATGGTTATCAGTGTACCTCAAACATGTGAAATTCCAACTGGGTTAAAGCACCTTTACATAGTGAAAACATGTATTACACCAGATGCAGTCATGAATCCTGCCCATTTATCCTTTAGTAAATGAGATAGCATGCCAAAGACAAGAAAACAAATAAGAACTTTATGCAGAAAAACAATTATATGAGTACGAAGACTATTTTTTCAGCCTGCAGTTTTTCACAAATATAAATACTTCTTATTTAGTCAATTGTTGATGAAGCTTTCTGAATAGCCAACTAGAATGATAAGTATCTTATATGGAGTACAAGATTCGAACTGGCATACCCTAATCGATCATGAGTTCGGTTCTTCCAGTAGTCAGCCGTAGTTTGTGAATCAATCATAGCACCTGCAACAAGAGGGAGGTGCTTAACATACTCCAGTTTGAAGTAATGCCCTCGCATTTCATGAATCCACCACAAAACCTTGGGGAGTACACGAGCAACATTTTCTTGGAGCACAGCATCCAGCCACTTGCCAGCCACAGCAGTGTTTAAAATGACTAGATCAGCTTTAAGAGCTGCATCAATAGTTTCCTGCCCCTTTGCAGGCATGATCTGCATTGAAAGACAAAATCACTATTATGATTCTGAGGCAAAATATTTAGTAAAATAATACTGCTCAATTAGATTGATATTAGGATTATGAGAAATATTATACCTCCACTCCTCTGTCAGTCATTCTTTGCTCCAAACTGAAAACCACGTCATCTGATTCAGCAGGCTTCTGATTAGTGATCCAGACAACTCGTGTACTAACAGCTCTTAACAGAAAGGCAAGCTCCATTAGTAGTAAAGGACCGCCTGTCAAAATTTGAATAAAATGAACTTATTATTCCAGTCTCTTACACATTACTTTTCGAAAGATTTGGTTTTCTCTAAACAATTGTCGCCCTACCTGATTTTCAGATATAACACACTATTCAGAGAAACAGGTTAATAGGTATGAACGAGACAATTTATCCAAACACCTCAACAAACACAAACTACGGATTTCTAAGTCACAATTTCAATATATATACAGCGAATGATCACACCCCTCTGATCATATCCACCTTGTAAAAGGTCTGCAATGATCAATTACGCATTTCACCATAAATTCCCAGTAACAAGATTCCGAACAAAACGAGCAATTTTAGTAAAATTAGAAGTACCTGAGAGCGAGAGCTCATGCGAGACCATGAGCACAAACTTCGATTTCATAAAATCGAGCGATTTGTCTTCATTCGCGGCAGTGGTGCCGCCTGAGTTAAATGAGTGAATCGGAGTATTGAAATTGTGACTGTCAGAGAACTCGACGGAGTTGCATGAATTGAACGAAGCTCCGATAAAGAACGCGACGGCGGTAGAGAGAGCAATGCATAATAATATCATCAATGACCACCGCTTTTGGACTGGAACGAAGGACGCCGCCGTCGAATGCTTCGCCATTATACTGTATATGTACAGAAGGATGGATCAACGATCAAATCAAGTACCTTGTTGATGCATTAGGGTTAGGGCTCCAGTTTTGGGAATTTGAGGGAATATGAAGAAAACTTGTTTACTGGTCGGGTCACTGTTAACTGCTCGGATCTAAGCTTCACTCGACATTGCTGTATCTTGGTCCGCGACGACGTCGTTGTATAGGTCAAAGACAGAGAGTAGAATAAACTACTGATACTAATAAAAATCAATATCTATATATAATTCTAATTCTCAAGACACATGTCACCTAAGTCTCCATTTCTCTCTACACATGCCACATCATTTTTCCTAATATATAATTTTATGAGTTTTTTCTTATTTATAATTTTATA
>JAYJMF010000044.1:6111410-6124643 GCA_036873715.1 Salvia sclarea | reverse complement strand
TATTATTATTATTATTATTATTATTATTATTATTATTATTATTATTATTATTATTATTATTATTATTATTATTAATGGGATGACCCAAATGACAATAAGTGATATGTTTAGTAGAAGGGATGAAAATAAAATGAAAAATATTAGATTTAGGGAACAAAATAAATGATTGATGCAATTAAAGCAGTATGGGAGTCGCAGATAGAGAGCAGCGGAAACAAGAAAACACAACTAAATACGCCATTAATTCTCAGCAACGCCAATTGGTCACAACTCAAGGTTTGTGATCAACAAACCAACCAATCTCAACTATAAACTGCCACAAAAGTTATCAAAATACCTAACCTTATTTCCTGCAAAAGTTCTTGGAGAAAAGCCAAAATTGTTCAAGAAACATGAGGCCTTCTGCACCAATATGCTGCTTCATCCTCACTTTTCTTGCCTCTTTTCTCATCCCTGCTTCACTCTCTCTTCCATTTATCGTGCTCCATGGTAATATTGTGCTCTTCTCCACTCCTTTTTTTGTCAATATTCATGTAATTCTTGTTCTTGGTGATGATTGGTTATGGGGTTTTTGTTGTTGATAGGAATTGGAGATCAGTGTTCCAACAAAGGAATGAAGAAATTCACAGAGGAGCTAAGCCAGTGGTCTAATTCTAAAGGATACTGCTTGTAAATGATTTTAACCTATTCTATTTTTATCCTTTTGCTATTTCTTATTCTGAAATTATTTGGGTGAATTGATTGAATACAGACTTATATCTGGTGTTTTTCTTGTAAAAAGATTAGATTTTGAAAAGAGGGTGTGGTTGTATAGTTGTTATGGTATATTTTACAACATTGCTGCTGTTATATTACAATTCTTGTTAGCTATTTCGGTTTCTGAAGTTATTTGGCTGATTTGATGGAATACAGACTTATATTTTGTGTTCTTGTATAAAAGATTGAATTTTGAAAATAGGGTGTGGCTGTATAGTTGTTATGGTATATTTTACAACATTGCTGCTGTTATATTATTACAATTCTTGTTAGCTTCTTGGTATGTTTAATGGACCGACGAAGAACAATAACTATAACTTCTTAAGCATGATATTTCCCTCATATTTGTCAAAAAACCAGTATAAATCAGTTGAGTTCCATCAATTTGAAGTGTCTTTAGTCAGTAGTTGGTTTCTCCATGTTCTCGCGTTGGAATATCGTCGCTGTTTAGATGTGTTTCTTGATTGCGGTTTGATGGAAAGGCTTTTCTGTTGATTTCCAGTATAAATCGATTGAGTTACATCAGATCCTTAGTTCTTCTTCTCTGTTGGTAACTTTCAGTTATTGAGAACTCATTAGTTAAGAGCAATAAGTTAAAATACATAAATTCAACCATGCACACTTTAGATGTGTCTAGCTTGATTATTGTCTATGCGTTCAATGAGTTTATTAGGCTTATAAATACATTGTCACGTATCACAAAAATCCTGCAGGGGAGCGAGTAAGCATTAGAAAAACCGAGGGAGTATGAACGACAAAAGAAGAGTCTTTACCTTCTTAAATAATTCAATTCATGTTTGCGATTTTTCATTCTTCTTTTCGTATATTGAAGTTTGTAGAGCGACTTATGGATTATGTCGTGGAATTTGTCCTTTTTTCTGTAGAGAAATTGGTGATGGAACATGGGATTCTTGGTTTAAGACTCTTCAAGAACAGGTAAAAGAGAAGACAGCTTAATCTCGTGTTTTATTCATATCTCATCGGTTTGCTTATATGATCTGATTTTGATTCAAATTCCTTTTATTTGACTTGCAGACAGAAATGGCATGTAAAAAGGTAGGTAATGAATCATTTTTTAATTCATATTTGCTGATATAGCGAGCGGTATGCTCACCGATGAGTCTGAACCAAACTTCAGGTCAAGGAAATGAAAGAGCTGCACGACGGTTACAACATTGTTGGTCTCTCCCAGGTGACTTTCTAAGACGGTTATACGTTGAACACTAAAGTAATGAACTTCCAGTTGTTTTTTTATATACGAAGCTTTCAAGACTATTTTTCGTTGAAGTGCTCGTGATGTAAATGACATGTACAGACTGATAAATTTCTCGGTTGTTCGTACAGGGTAACCTAATCGGGCGAGGTATTGTGCAGTTTTGCGACGGGGGACCACCAGTAAGGCCCAATTTAGATGATCTTATGTTTTTAATATCTGTTATTTTCCACATGTTTTTATCATATTCTTGCAGTATCTGCAAAATCTTTTATTACTTGCATAGCCATCAAATTCGAGCCCTGCACTCCTTTTGGTGCTATCAAATATCTTTTATAGCATCATGATTTCGAGCTTTGTTTCTCTTTTTGTTTGATGATGTTGATATTCCTTAAATCTAGTATAACAAAATATTCTCATTGAATAACCTTGGTTTTTACCGTGTATGATCAAAAGGATTAAATGCTTAACTTAAAAAAAAACCAAATCGTTTAATGATTTTGTGCTCTTTCTATCTCGACATGGATTACAATCGTCGAGCTCTAAGTCTGATTTTTCGTGACAGGTCAAGAATTTTGTCTCCCTCGGAGGACCTCATGCCGGTACTGCTTCGGTTCCTCTCTGTGGCGTAAGTCTTTAGCTTCTTCGGTCTTTTAAAGTCTTAAAAATCTCTTTTGTTCACAGATACCTCGTTAAATATCGTTGTTTCTTAACAACCGTGAAACTAATTATTCGATTATTGTGAGTGATATCCAACTGATGGCTGAAAACATAAGCTTGATATCTGTTCTCACACTGCTTTGTTTTTCCAGACTGGCATATTTTGCATTATAGCAGACAACTTGATCAAATCAGAGATCTACTCCGACTACGTCCAAGTATACTTTCCCACTTTGTTTCCCCTTTTCGTTTTATCCTTCACACGAAACATAGAGGGGGCGTTTACTTTGAGTGATAGGATTGATAGATAAAAAATAATCCTAGCTAATCTAACGTTTACTTTGATGGATTGACGATGTATCGATCAATTTTGAACTTGTTCGACCATCTTATCCTTCTCAGAATAGTGATATAATATGTGATTTTTGCAGGCTCACTTGGCTCCTAGCGGCTATCTTAAGCTGCCAAATGTGAGTATCTTTAGCATTTGTATTCAAGAAACGCAACCATTCTCTTGCGTTGCTGGAAATTAATAAACTTGTAAATTGCATTATCGTCTTGTTTTTCAGAACATTGCTGCCTACTTAAGCAAATGTAGTTTCCTCCCGAAGCTCAACAACGAACTCCCCGACGAGAGAAATGCCACTTACAAACAACGGTTCACGAGCCTGCAAAACCTTGTCCTGATCATGGTATCCGAAACCTGTACACATTTTAAAACTAGACGATCTTGTTGCTCAATATGAACACCGCGTTTCTCTCTGTGCGCAGTTTGAGCATGACACTGTTGTAATACCGAAGGAGACGTCTTGGTTCGGATACTATCCAGATGGGGCTTTCAGTCCACTTTTGACACCACAACAGGTAATTTCTATTAGCTGTAAGAAACTAGTTTTTGCAAAGAACGACGTCATTTCCGCCACACCTAATAACATGATGTCGTCCCTCGCCAGTGCGACGCGTTTTAATTATGTCCTGTCAAATTTTTAGCATTATATGTCATAGTACTTAAGCCGAAATCATGATTAGTAGCAAAATGAGAAAAAAAAATCAACAGTTTAGTAATTTACAGACGGATTTTAAAGTTGGTATGCAAAACGAGAATTTGATGAAAGTTCAGTAATTTACAGGCCAATAACCCTTTCTGTTATTATTTCTGGATTACAAATATGTGCGATTAGACCTGTCTCGATGCTCGATTTCTAGAGATACACGGATTGATATGTATTTAAGCTGCCTACAAAACCTCACGCTTCCTAAGCTTAAATCATACTAAGATTATTCGTTGCTTCATAAGCCAGACGAGCCTCGATTCCTTATCCTTGCTATCTTTGCTCGGTTTGCACTTCACTGGACACACGTATTATGCAAAATGCACATTAAACTCAACTCCGGTGACACTGTGTTTTCTTCGATTTCACTGCGTAGACTAAGCTTTACTCGGAGGATTGGATTGGTTTGAAAACGTTAGACGAGGCTGGAAGGGTGAAGTTCATCAAGGTGGCCGGAAATCACCTTGGAATCTCCACAGACGACATGAAGAAGCACGTTGTCCCCTATTTGCAGGATGCGGCAAAGGCCGGCATTCCTCCCACCGAGCAAAGATTTGATCGATCACAAGCTGACGAGCCACTGGAGGCAACGTTGGATGGATCATCATCTTACCAGTGGCCGTCGCCAGTCACGAGCTTCTTCGGAGAATTTATTGGTGATGAAAGAGATAATTAATCTATAGATGAAGCTGCACACTGCATTTAGAGTACTCCAATTATATTTTTCTTAATTCTTGGCAGAAGTTGCCTGCTGGCTTGTTTTGCATTTGAACTTGTATTCTTCAAATGCAATTTTAGTCTAGATGAAAGTAAAAAAACCATATTAGTATACAATGTGGCAATTGTTTGGAGATGAGTTTGTTAATGTATATATAATATTATACAATTCTAAACTCAGATATTTGAGCAAAGTTCTATATTCCAATTATAAACTACCTAACTCTTGCTTTTGATGATTGGTGGCATGTACTAATTTGTTATACACACTTGTAGCTCACAACTTAAATAAAACATAAGCTCTTAAATCATGAATTGAAGCTTGGTAGCTCATTATATGCTCAAGTATTTTTAAAGGATTTAAAATTATAAGTTATGGAAGAACCTAACTGCTCCTTTAACAAAGAGCTTACCACAAAATTATATACTTGTTTTAACAGAAATGGGAGATTGTTGGAGTTGTATACTGAGAATAAGACTTTTTATACTTGTATATAATGTGATCTATTTATTCATTACCTTATCTCCTATTTGAATTATTCACTTATCACATATTTATGTCTCATTATTTCATATACAATATTAGATTATATAACCTTTTGTAAATCACAGAAGATCTATGATTGCATTATCCTTATGAGATATATATAAACTCGAATTGTAGGTGTAACGATTTGAGGACGAATTATTAATTAATTAGTGAATTTTTTGATATCTTAAATATGAGAATTAGATAAGTCTAATACAATTTCGACTCAACTTGAAAATAATTGGGCAAATCTGAACAGATTCTCTAGTGAAATGAACTGATCTTTACACAACTCTTGCCTGGTGTAAAAAATAATCGATGTTAGGGGTTGTACGCGAATCGAATAATTTTGGTTCGGTGCGGTATTCGATTTGAATATTTGATATTCAATCCGAGATTAGACGAATCGAATACGAATACGAATACTTTTTTGATTCGATTAGTTAACGAATGCAATATTCGATTTGAATAATAATAATAATAATAATAATAATAATAATAATAATAATAATAAATGAATATTTCGATTTGATTCGAAATTCGTGAATATTACAACGAATCAAAAAATTATTCAAATGATATTCGAAATTCTATTCGAATAATCAAATACTTTAACAAATATGAATCGAATATTATGATATATTTGATTCGATTTGATTCGTTAACGCCCCTAATCGATGCTTTGTACAAATTAGCGCCAGCTCATTAGTTAGCTTTGGACTTATTACTTCACGCTTTTGCATTTATTCCTACTTTTTGTTACTCAACTCAGCTTTCTCAGCCTTATATAAATTGATACTTAAATCTATATTTACTTTGTGTCTTCTATGAAAATCAGTTGGTAAATCTCTTTGTACAAGAAAAATATATGAAACCTTATTTCCACAAATCTGATGACTCTCTGACAACAACATTCGTCTATGGTTAAATATTTGATGATTTTTTTTTATAAAAAAATATGGTTCATTATTTTCTATTATTTTCATATGTTTTGTACTTTTTTCCTTTTTAGTCTAATTGTAAATACGTTGGGATGCCTTGAATTATTCTCCCGATCGCATTATCTCCCGCTTTGCACACGGGAGTCTCGTTGACCGGTCAGCGAGTCGGGGGTTCAAGGGGGGAGACGCCCCTGGCCCAACGGTATGTAGTATTGGGCTTTAGCTTGTGTTTTGGGCTGAGCTCATTTTGTGTATTCTCTTAGTATTATATTACATATATGGTCTTAGAGAGAGCTGTAATCTATAATCTGAAAAAACTAGCCTCCACGGTGAAATATGTTCTCTTATTTGCCCGTGGACGTAGCCAATTGGTAAACCACGTAAATTTGTGTCTTCTTTGCGTTTCTATTTATGTTTTCTGCACGTTGTTTGTTGCTTTTTAATCCTATTCCGTGACAACAAAATTATATTATCACCAGATAGGATTAGTGTGATAATATTATCATGAAAGGATTTGATGTAATAATTTTATTTCCACCTGAAATAGTAAAAGTGGGAATTACTTTACTAGAATATGATAAAAAAAAAATACTTTCTATTCTTCATTTTTCATGATAAATTTGCAATTATAGAATAAAGAGAACGCCCTTAAATAAATGGATGGGGATATATAAGAATAATTATTTCATAATATGAATGCTTTCCGGTGCTGACTTGATTAAATGGATGGGATAAGAATAATTATTTCATAATATGAATTGTGGAATTAAAATTTGCCTATGCATATAATGGAATCTCCTGTTTAGGTGCCAGGTAAGATGCCTAATGTGGTGTCTGCTTCATTAATGTTGGGATTGATACTGCAAAATTGGTGTTTAATTAATAATGTTTTCTTCTCCAACTACCAGCTTTTTTTAATGTCTCGAATTTGCATTGTTCTTATAAAGACAATTTTATATATCAATATTTTCTACAAAATGTATCAATAATGAGTTGCCTCACCAGATTGTTAGGGTGGAAAATAAAAATCTGCCTCAGTTGATCAATAACCCACCTAAGACTCCGGTAAGGTAACTCATTATACGTCGACAAATTTTCTGATACAGAACATACCGTGGAATGCATAATGTTAAAGCCACCTATTTCTGTCCCACATCGACTTGGTAAAAGGTCCTGACTCAGTATATAAACTTGGAGTACCCTCCCCTCTTACAAGACCTTTTAAGGGGGTGAGGGCTCAATTCTAATACATAAAGACGGGTGTTAATTTTATCTTAGAAACATAATTTGGTGATATTTTATGAAAACGTTGAAAGATGGGGTATTTTTCTAAAAACTATAAGTTATGGGAATTTTCTGACAAATGTTAAAATTGGAGACTCAAACATGCGACACTTGATCTTAAACATGAACCAATAACCACTTGGTCAACACACAGCACAATTCTTCGCTCTATTTTCATTATCCAAAAATATTTTGGTCTAGTAGACCAAAATTCTTGATGGGATCATTTTCTCTCTAGATTTACACACATCTTTTTGAGGGCATCTTGTATGAAAATGAAGAATTGAGGAATGAAAGAATGTGGAGAAGAAGAAGAAGAAAAGGATAGCCTTTCAAGTGGGACAAAACACAAAGATGCTATATATGCTTAATTATTCACCATTTTAAATTTTTCAATCCAAAATTCCAAACAACAAAAGCTAGCGTACGCACTCCAAAAGAAGAATCCTGGTCGCACCCACGCAACCTACCCAATTCATTTCTCATTTCCAAAAATACCCTTTTTCTCAATTTCTTTTATTTTATTATATTTTATTTTTGAAGAATTATTTTAATCAATCAAAGTTCCTTGGAATAGATCTTGGATCGTCATCGCCAACAAAAAGCGTTTCATTTTGATCTAGTTTTCATCATTATGCAATAAAAGCAAAATTTATTTGACCAAAAGCTTATAAAGCAAAAGTGTATTTCATAAAACATTATTCTACATCGATCCCAGAGGCTCCATAAGGAAAATAGTTTATAGAAAATTATAATATTATCAAAAGAAAATGCTATGATCTTATCACATGTGCGTAGAGACAAAGAAATATATTATTATATATATATCTTTAAATGGAAAAATTCCATATATTTTGTAGATTACTAAGCTCGCGAGTCGCGGCTCACCTATCATATAATAATATCTATTATTTAAATGTATATTAATAAAATATTAGTATGGGAGATATGTGATTTTAATATGACTTTTGGACTCATTATCTATTTATTTTAATATATTATATTAATATATGTAACATGTCATCACATTCCATATATTTAGCTAAATATCACTTTAAAATTTAGAATTATAAACACTTAATCAAAAATGTCCTAAATTTTAATAAATATTTTTTTATTCGACCCAATTTGTCATCCTCCTAAATTCTTTTTGTCCACGTCAATTTGTCATCCTCCTAAAATATGATAGTATGATAGTCGTCCCTTCGAATTTTAATTCAAGATAATGTAGCCTTTTAGGTATTAGTACTTGGAATTGTTGATAAATTGAATGCTAGCTTGGAACAAATAACGATGTCGTATGATAAATGCCACCCTATAAGATCTTATACAAGTCCTACCTCTATCATTTAAATAATCAATAAATTTATCCAGACATAGTGTGGCCAATCACACAAGGCTATTTTAGTGCATAATCCTTATGAATTATTAGTAAATTTAAGTTCAAAAATTAGTATACTACTTATATTTCAATTTTACCCTTTTCCGCATTAATTATTTGGTTTCAAATTGAAATTGAAAATTGAAAATTTGAATTTCTCTATGCAATTAATCTCTTGTACTCCGTATAATTTTAATACTATATTAAATATTAATCTATCTCCTTTTAAAATAAAATAATGGAAACCAAATTTATGTAAAGAATATTTTAGGAATAATATTTTTCCTTCCTTAAATAAACCGATTCTAAACCGAATCGATCCGATTTATTAAAAAAAAAAAAAAACTCATTGTATGGCTGAACACATTATGTCCAAATAGCACTCATAGATGAAACAAATAGTGAGTGAAATGATTTTCTAAGCATTTAGACCAAACCCCTTAGAGGTAAACTAGTTCAATCTTCCATAGACCAAGGGAGAAATGAAGTGTAGAGAAACAAGAAAGGGGGGCATTGGTGTAAAATCACCAAAGTGGCTAAAAAAGAAGTAAAGCATAGCTTGAAAATAATCTCACAACCCAAAAACTTTCCCTCATCACTCCTTCCACTTTCCCACACTCTTCCTTAGTGCCTAAGGCTTCTTCTCTCTCCTTCTCATCTTCCCCATCATCACCATCTTCAACCTGCAAAAAAAACCCTAATCTTTCTCAGCAGATTCAGCCTCTCCCATGGCAGATGCAGCTCCCAAAACCCAAATCAAACCACCCTATGATCATCACCACCACCATGAAAGCCCAAGCAAGTTCTTCCTGTACAAGGCTGCCCTTGTCACAGTTTGCCTTGTTTTGGTCCCACTCTTCCCCTCTCTGGCCCCGGATTTCTTCAGCCAAACCCTGCATGCAAGAAGCTGGGAGCTTCTGCAGCTCATCTTCGTCGGCATAGCGGTCTCGTATGGCCTCTTCAGCAAGAAGAACGAGGCGGAGTCGCAGAAGGAGAGCTCGAAGATCGACCACAACGCCCATTCATACGTGTCGAAACTGCTGCAGGTTTCCTCGGTTTTCGACGACGAATCCGAGCCCCACACCGTGATCGAGGAGACCAGCAAGTTCGAGGCGCTGAGCTCGCAGTATTATCGGGGCGAGCCGGTGGTCGTGGTGGCGAAGGAGGATCCGGACGCGGGGGAGCGAAACGGCGTCGTCTCGAAGATCAGCCAGAAGCCGAAGCCCCTCCTCCTCCCCGTCCGGAGCCTCAGGCAGCGCGTGCCGAGCCCTGGTTCCAGAGATTTAGGTTTGGCCGTCGGAGAGCCGGAGCAGAAGGAGGAGGCGGAGGAGGAGGAGGAGGAGGAGGAGCAGGAGAAAACAGTGCTCCGATCTCCTATTCCATGGCGGTCGAGGTCGGGGAGGATGGATATGAAGGAGATCAGCGGCGATGAAACAATTCCTTCTCCATCCAAGGAGGAGGGAGAAGTGAATAGGTCATTATTCAGGGCTCCCAAAATCTTCGCACCGCCGCCGCCGGCACCGCCGCCGCCTCCGTCGCCGGCGTTCCTCCGGAGATCGGTGCTGATGAAGTCGAGCTCCGCCCTGGCGGCGGCGAGCGAGACGAAGAAGGCGCTGGCGAGGAGCGCCAGGAGCGTGCCCGGTGAGTTTGGTGGCGGCGGCGACGGTCTCGTGAAATCCATTCGGAAATTTAGGTCGGATGATGAGGAGACGAGCAAATTTTTCGACAGAAGGAGCACGGCGACGCAGAAGGAGAACGTTCTGATGCAGAATGCCGCAGACGAGGGCGAGGGCGAGGAAGACGGAGACGGAGGCGAAGAGGAAGAGGAAGAGAGCGATGAGTTCGATGAGGAGAGATTTGCAGGGAGCTCGTCGTCGTCGATGAAGAATGTTGACGTGGACAAGAAGGCGGATGAGTTTATCGCAAAATTCAGGGAGCAGATACGGCTGCAGAGGATCGAGTCGATCAGAAGATCGACGGCGCAGCGCGCCGCCGGGAAGAGCTTCAGGTGAAATTAATGGTGGTGATTTCCTGTCCATGTTGCCTTATATACTTTGTGTTGTTTCTTTGCTTCTTCTTCTTCTTTTTTTTTTTTTTTTTTCCCCCCATTGATGTTTAATATGGATAGTGGTGGTATATATAGATGGGATATCATAGTGTTTAAACAAACATTTAACACGATGGCAATTTCGTGCACTTGAAATGTGCTTGAATTGGCAATCTGAGTCATCTCGGATGCATGAGTGTGGGGGTGTGTGATCGCAACTCAAATAATTAAGAGGCACATTTACGTTAGGCCGGCCTAACTGTAGGCCAGCACAATTTTGTCTTTGATCGCTCGCTCCCCTCGCTCGACTCATAGCTTAGAATAGGAGCGGCCTAACCGTTAGGCCGGCCTAATGTAAATATTTGTGAATAATAAATGTTTGAATTGCATTAGAATTTGTTGGATTGCATGACATTGCAATTTGTTGTTAATTCGAATTTGAAATTTTTGGCCATATATATTAGTCATTCGAGCAGTAGGTAATACACATACATTGTAAACATAATTTTGGCACATGAAGAAGTTAGTGATTTAAAGCAAGAGAGTTTATTTAGAAAAATTGTTATAAAAAACATTCCCATAGCAATGAAAATAAATGAGAACACAATCCATGTCTTTTTTCTATTAAATTATGATAAGAAGTGATGAGCCGTGTATCTTTTGTGAGCATCAATATTAGGTTTGTGTAAAATTAACATTATTATTTTTCGTTTTAGATTCTTATTTTAATTATAATATCTTAAAAAAATTGTTTTATTTTTTTTCCTCTAATAACTTGAAATAACAAATAAAATATAAAAAGAAAATAGTATTGATAGTCATTTGTCGAATTAATAATGTTAATAATAATTTTTAAAGTATTAAAATCAAATAAAATATCAAAAATTACAAAGAAAATTTTATCGGTGTTCACAGAAAGTGAGTGGCACATCACTTCTAAGTTACGAAGAACTTGTAATTGGTCTTTTCTGATCATGATCCTTGCTTTTAGAGTAATGATAGGATCATCCTTGTTGATTTCGATTGTTCTTGTCGATACCAGAAAAAATAGGCTAAGTAAAATGGGACAGAGGAAATATATCTTTTTTGGGTTGTTGTGGAGGGGTTGGTATTGAATTATGATGAAGGGAAAAGCAAGGAATGAAAAAAAAATGGTGCACTTATGACTTATACAATGAAGAAACAAAAGCAAAAAATGAAAAAGAAAATACCAAAAGTGGTTGCCTCGAATCCACAACATTAGTGTTAGTTGCATAAATCTTAAGCAACTAAGTTAATTGACTAATAATCCCAATGAAGCATGAAAACATATGTTTATGGGCCTTAATACCATACCATATTTTGGGCCATGTGCCGTCGCCCAGGCCCATCAAACTTCAGGGTCTATATATCTTGTATTGAAGTTGACAATATTGGGGATGAGTTGGGCTCGTAAAATAGAGGCCCGAAAGATCGGGCCTGAAAAGCCCGCCTAAATTTGTTAATAATATGTACATTATATAATTTGTAGAGGTAACTATTACAATGACTATTTTGAAATAGTTAGAAAAAAAAATTGATCCGCTAATATAACAAGATTAAAAAAAAAAAAAAATCTTCCATTTTACGAATTTGCACATGTGAAATCGTGAAATGGTGCATTTTACACACCATTTCACGAATTCGCATGTGCAAATTCGTGCAATGAAGTGTAATAATACCATTTCACGAATTTGAATGTGCAAATTCGAGAAATGAGAGTTATTTTATAAAGTATCTTTTTATAATAATGGACTAATTATTATTTTTATTATATGAGAATAACTACATTTTCTCTAATTTCTCTTATTTTTTGATGGGCTTGGTCCGATGGGATTGGGCTGCTCTTTGAAATCTACAGCCCAATAATAGCATTACAAATAAAATAAAATAAAATAAAAGGTATCCACATTTGTCTAGCCATGTCTAATTTAGCTTTCCTAAAAGGACTTTTGATACAAAGTTTGGCAAGAAAGCTAACTTGGTAAATATGGTGTTAAGTTAAAGGAATCACTAATAAAATATGATATGTGAAAGATGGAAAAACTTACAAGTGAAAGATGAGGGTTGAAATGATCATCAATTGCAGCAAAAGAATAAACAGCATCAAATGTTGAAAATGATGATGACAACTTTGAAAAAGCATTACAATATATATTGATTAGAAAATGAAGTGACAAAAGCAATATTCAAACATCATTTAAAACATTTTCCACTCACCAACAGTATGACCACTAAGCCTACAGATTAATGATGATTAGCTTATTAGTAACAGAACCAATTCCATCATCATTTGAAATGTGCTCTCTCAAATAGAGTGATTCGGAACAATATTGACTGTAGGGGTGTCAACGGTCGGGTTTTACCCGGACCGGAACCGGAACCGTTCATTACCCAGTGATTATGTTTCGGTTCCGGTTCCTGTTCCAGACCCGGACCGCTCGGATCCGGGACCTGATCGGTCCAGAACCGGCTCGGACCGCTCATTTCGGTTCCGGTCCGACCCGGACCGCAATATAATTTTTTTTTATTTTTTTTATTTTTTATTCCTGATAAACCAACACTAATTTATTTTTTTATTTATTTTACTTTGAGATAAAATTTGAGAGTTTATTATTAGCAGTTAATCACGCAA
>JAYJMF010000044.1:6093106-6107253 GCA_036873715.1 Salvia sclarea | reverse complement strand
ATTACACCAAAGCTACTAAACTTACAAACACCAAAGCCGATTAAATGTGACGTGTATTAATTATAGCCCGACATTGACCACGTAGGAATTTTGAAATTCAACGTTGGTTGCAAAATCAGAATAAATTGAAAGTTGGGGAATTTACACGCAAATTTTTTAAAGTTGGTATGCAAAATGAGAATTTGGGTAAAGTTCAGCAATTTACAGGCTATTTTTTCCTTAATTAAATGTAACGTGGTATTAATTATCGGCCGACGTTGAACACGTAGGAATTTCGGTCGGACACGTCAGCATTAATTTCGCTGGAGTCAACGTTGGTTGCAAAATCAGAAAAAATTGAAAGTTTGACAATTTACACGCCGATTTTAAAGCTGATATATAAAATGAAAATTTGGACAAAGTTCAGCAACTTACAGGTTATTTGCCCTATTATAAAAGAGTTAATAATTTATTTCAAAATTTACCTCCAATATTAACATTAAATAATAATATTATTTTTTCCATTCCGCATTCAATTTGATATACATATTAAATATTTTATCATTAACTAAGTTACACAACTTTTTGAAATAAAGAGAATTAGAGAGAGAAGAAATAAAATTTAAAGAAGCTAGCACCCTCTCTCCTCAACGTAAGAAAAGAAGTGGAAAAAAACCACTTTTATTTACATTGGCGTCAAATAGTAGTTAAAATTGCAAAATTACCATTCAAACTTATACCTTCAATTTGCTTGAATCACTACAAAAAAACGCGGCGTTAACGACGGAAATTTTCGTCGTTATAAATGTCGATTCCGTAGTTAAAATGACATAAAATGACATAACGACGGAGCCGTCGTCTTCTAGGTAACGACGGAATATTCCGTCGTTAATATAATTAATATTAAAAAAAAATTAAATTTAGCGACGGAATATTCCGTCGTTAAAGAAATTGATATTAAAAAAATAAGAAAAATATTTTTTATTTTTTATTTTTGAAATTATATATTTAATTATTTATTATTATTATATTATTTTATTATTATAATATTATTTTAATTAATTAATTAATTAATTATTTCTTTCTTTATTTCTAGTATTGGTGCTATAATATTTATAGGCACAAACTCAACCAAACATCCACAAGTTGTTCGATGTGGGATAACAAGCTTAACGACGGAATTAGTGACGGAATTAACGACGAAAATTTAAATAATTAAAAATTAATTAATTAATTAATTAATTAATTAACGACGGAATATTTTAATAATTAAGAATTAATAAATTAACGACGAATTTAACGACGGAAAAATAAAAATAAAAATAAGTTAATTATTTAACGACAGAATTAACGACGGAATATTTTATTAAATAATCAAAAATAAAAAAATGAAAATTTCAGCGCTAATCTGTCGCTAATTAGATTAAAAAATTCTGTCGCTAAATCCGTCACTAAGGCCGCACCATTAACGACAGAGTACAGTATGTCGTTAAATTCCGTCGTTAAAGCCGTGTTTTCTTATAGTGATAGGATGATGATTGAATTAGTATTTATTTTATATAAAAATTAAATTTACAAATATTTTGTGCATATCGCATGAGGGCAAATATTAGTTCGAATTTAAAACCTAAATTGATAATAAGGGATAATTAAGGTAAAAAATATTTTTTATTGTTACTAATATTAGATAAATACCCCTATTGATCCGATCAGTTTCATCCGTTAAGACTAATCCTTTTTAAAATTTTCAATTTGTTTTTCTCTCTAACATTCATAACAATAAAAAGTCTTAAAGAGAGACAATTAACTGCTGCAGGCCTTTGTACACAACAAGCTAGCAAGAATGAGCATGGCAATAAATACACGGGATTTTGTATTATACCTCATATCTAGTGTATACATTATTTTGTAATATGTAAATACGAATGCACCACATATATATATATATATATTTTAAAATATATGGGAAGAAAAATTGCGAATATAACCGACAAGAAAAGGTGGGATTTTATGCTGTCTCACTTTCTCCGTAATTAATAACTCAGGTTATTTTGAGCTGTTTACCTAGTCACTAGGTTATAACCCATTGTCTCTTATTTTCAAATTGCATTATATTGATGGTGATTGCCTTTCAATTAATTATGATATTCCAACGCATCCAAAATTACACTCTCACCCATTGATAATGTACATTGTCCTATAATAATATCATGTACTTTTTTGATAAAAAAAAATAACATATAAAAAATACTCCCTCCGTTCACGAAGATAATGCATCGTTTGACTCGGTGCAGGTTTTAATAAAATGTAATTGACTTTAGTTGTAGTTGAGTATGGGTCCCACAAAAAAATATTGTTAAATGTAAAAGAAATGTTAGTGGAGAATGAGTCTCACATAAAGTTATTGAAAAGTGTAAAAGTAGTGTAAATAAATATTAAAGTAAGGGTAATAAAGTAAAATAGAGTGTGGGGTCATGTCCAAAAATAGAAGTGCATAATCTTTGTGGACGTCCCAAAATGGCAAAAAATGCATTATCTTCGTGGACGGAGGGAGTATTTTTTTTTTGTATTTGCTTCTTATCAGTTATTACAATTCGTAAACTATTAACAATTTAAAACATTTTATTATTTATTAAATAAATGAAGTTTATCAAAAGTGTTCTATACAATCGTATGGAAGATAAATTATTGAATTTTTAACTCACTGTCTTACGTTGAAATGATGAATTTGTAAATGTTACTAATGAAACGATTACGCTACGATTTCATTACATAAAAAAATAAAGAGTTTGTAATGATATTATTGTGTTTAACTTTATTCATATTGTTATTTTTATTATAATTATGATATTATAAAAATTATTATTTAAGTCAAAAATTATCTTTATGAATTTATATATTCCCTTCGCCCCATGAAACTTGAGGCGCGTATTTTTTTGAGCCGTCCGACGAAGTTTGAGTCGTTTCCTTTCCAGGACACCTTTATTAGACACAAAATTTTAAATAATATTATATATATTCATATTACTTGAGAAACGGGACTAGCTCAAGTGGCTAAGTTTAGGCACCCAATGACTCTCCTTTGAGACAGATCCTTGGATCAAATCCCGCCTGAGAAACAACTTATAATTTTAAAAAAATCCAATTACATGAGAAACAAAACCACATCCATCTTGTAATCAAATCAAGCAATGCTCAATATCAAGTTCTAAGACTACAAATATTTCCATCTCTCATGCCATCTTATGGAGAGACCAAACTTTCAACATAGACATGCTGCGAATCGAACGAGCCACGCACCCTGGGAAATCGAAACACATTATCCAAAGTGGATCCATGAAATAGAAAAATCTCTCCATTAGAACCCTGCAAGAGTAAACGAGGTGGAGAATGGGCGTTGGAGAAACTCGTGATCGAGAGAAAGATACACCAATCTCTGCCAAGACTCCTTCATTACCCAAAAACTTGAACGCCGCTACGACTATATTGGAGATTATGATGTATCACGCAAAGGCAACCACCAATCTCTCCGCAACGGTAATACATATGTCATCAAATGGCAGCTCAATCCATCCAAACAACTCACTCTTCAAGTCGAAGAAAATAATATCATTTGAGTTTTCTCTGATATTCCTCCAATGAAGCTTCCCACCTACAAACACCCCCATCGTGCCCGAACTACTAGGTAAATCCGTCAAGCTATACTCTATAATTTTCCATGATTTCGTCTTTGAACTATATACATTACCCCTATAAACTCTATCTAGGTAAATCCATGATTTCGTATCTAACACTAGTTTCTTTTCAATGTATACTGTTTTCATGCATCACATGGCAACTCTAATTAAATTACTCCCTCCGACCTCTCCTTCTTAGGGGTGAGTATTCGGATTTCGAATCGGATTTTTGCCCGATCCGATCTGATTCGAAAATCCGAATTTTGCCTAAAATGTGATCCGATCCGAATCCGAAAATTCGAAAATCCGAACTTTTTTCGGATAAATCCGATCCGATTCGAAAAATCCGAAATTCAGCTATAATAAACATGAAAATAAATAAAAAAAATTCGAAAATCCAAAAATTCAATTATATTATTTTAATATAAATAAATAATTCTGACTATATATTATACTCCCTCCGTCGCTCAATTGTCGGTGCATTTCTTTTCGACACGGGAATTAAGAAGAGTTGAAAAGATAGTGTAAATTTATAAAGTATTGATAAGAATATATTATATTTAAAGTTGTGTGTGTGTAAAAATGTCCAAAAAAGAAAATGCACCAAGTTGGTCGGACATCCCAAAGAGGAAAGTGCACCAACAATTGAGGGATGAAGGGAGTAACATATATTATAATATAACTTAAAGTTATATATATAACATGCATATTATAGGGGTGCATTAGATTGAGAATGCCACATTGCAGTGAGAATTGAATTACATGAACAAGGGTACAAAATCTATGAACTGTTGGGTGTTTCGACACAATAACGTTAACTCACGGAAGAAAACGAGGATGAACAGAAGTTTTATATATCACACAAGACTCTACGAAATTACAAACGGGTGCTTCGGCACGAAAAAAAAGACTTATTTCTTACAAACAAAGAGCTTCGGCTCTGTTTCACTATCTCACACTCTGATTTTCTTTTCTAATTTTGATACATAAAACTAAACAACTACTAAGCCTATTTATAGGCATTACAAACCGCCTTTCCACTATTCCTTAATAACAAAGATCTTTGAATTTAGTCAAAGATGGTGGCTCTCACTTATCCCTTTATTTTCTTATAGTTGAAGCAAGTAAACTTGGTCCACTAATTTTCATTAGTTGAGAGTAGATGATGATGCAGCAGCTTGTAGTAATCTCTTTCTTAGTCATAAAGTAGTGTGCTTTTGTTGACCATAATTTCCACCGTCAATATCTTGATGAGTTGTAACATTGTGGCTTTTTTCTCAGCCATGAAGATTTGAGAATTATCCACAAACTTGCTGCCGTGATGAAGATGCTGCATCATTACCCTTCATGCATTTCTTCTAGAATTTTGTTTTTCTTAATCATAAAGAAAATGAGTTTAATAATCAACATGAACAAGCGTATACAATCATACGAATAAGGGAAAATCGAAATTAAAAAAAAAAAAAATTCCGCCTCCTCCAGGTTTCGAACCAGATTTTTTTTTCGGAAATCGCTTGTTCATGAAATACATTGAGTTGTGCATACGTAATTTGTATTTGTGCGTACGTAATTTGTATTTGTTCATTTAAAAATAATCTTAACCATTAGATGTAGATATTTGAAGGGCCAAGATTCAATCTCAATTCTCACCACATTTAATCTAACTTACTCTAACCTATTCCATATATTATATATATATATATATATATAATATTAATAATATTATATATATTTATATATTTCGGATTACGAATTTGTTCGGATTACTATTAGACCGATCCGATCCGAAAATCCGAAATATGTCTAAATTTTGATCCGATCCAATCCGAAAATCCGAACCAAATTTTTTATTTCGGTTTGGTTCGGTTCGGATATTTGGATTTCGGGTATTTTGCTCACCCCTATCGAAAATCTCGTTTATTGAAATTTTTTTGTAGATGGTATACTTCCAAACAACCGTCAATTACAATTTATAATAATACTGTCTTGTACAATTTTTGCAAATTTATCTTGATCTTTATAAAATAATTAATTTTACATTTAACCTTTTAAAATATTTCCTATTTAATCTAGTCCTTACAAACTATTCTATTTTATACCAATTTTTTTATAATATTTTCAAATCTATCACCGGACAGAATTTTCGGAGCTAGCTTGTTGAGATGGCATGTTGGAAGCCTATATTTGACTATGTGTTAATTTTCTCCCAAAATAAGGTGTCAATTCTTTCAAGCCAACATTTTCTATTAAATAAAATAAAGACATCAGACTAAAAATCTCAGGGATGTTATTATCATCAAATTGTCGAAATTACCATTTTGAGTATCAATACTTTTGTAGCCTACAAATATGAACAAGATTGGTTGCTTTAAGATACTGCAACAATTCAATGATAATTGAAAATATTTTAAAAGGTTACGTATGAAACTGATATTTTGTACAAATTGTAAACAATTGATTTTTCATTTTTTTATATATTAAATATCAGGATATAAACTATAACTAAGACTCCAAAAAACAATTTATAGTATGGGTTTTGCGTTGGAGCCAACATACTTACCTACTAGATATATTAAAATGGGTAAATAATGAAATACAAAATACTTATCCTATTTGTAAAGGAATAAAAAAGCAGAAGCCAATTATGTATGCTATTTAAAAGAAATAGATACAAGATAAATTCTGAAGTACTCAAGCTTCCCTTTCAATTTTGGCATAGCTAAGCAATTCTTACAAGGAACCTAACCTTAAAAAAAAACAGGTATATTTAAAACCTACAAAACTTATTAAGGTAAGGACTAACACAATCTCAATTTTTTTTCTTCGTTTTTCTCTTAAAGAAGTAGAAGAAGAAGCATAAGAAATCTGACAGTTGCTGAAATGATTAACGACGTCTTCAATCTCGACTGTGCAGCAAAAGGTTAAATTCTTCGTTAAGCCTCCTTCTGTCATCAAAGAATATTAGAGCGATCCGCATACAATATTGAACAAGCTCGACGATTCTGACTAAAGGCTAAGAATTTACGAAGCCATTGGCCTCCCATTGCTGAGGTATTTTAAACAACAAATTGCCTAAGATCGGTTCTTGCACTGTTGGAAGTTTCGTTTTTGGTGGAACATCGTTATCGCCATAAGATGCCCCAACTTCAGGCAAGTTTCCACTCTTGAGTTGTTTCTGGAGGACTTCTGGCAACAAATCAACGCTTTGGTCCTGCCAAGGGGAAACGAGAAACGATTATGCTAAGTATTGGAACCCAATAATAATACAACCACCGAGTCTACGAAGGCAAAAACCAAAGGAGTAAAGCATATAGGGTTTAGGGTTTAACCTCTACGGCAATCAGATGTCAGTTATAGTAGGAAATTGACTATTTAGCATTTCAGAACCCAAAATATAGATAACAAAAGATTTCGGTAATCTTCAGTCATCAATTTATATCTATGCTAGCAGCATATTTGTTTCCAAATAATTCCATGGCATGTATAGGGGCATTTCCATGCAATCAAACCAACTGCAGTTTTTTCAGCTTTCATTGGTCTTCTACATAAAAATAAACTAAAATTAAATAACAGAGAGAACTTACAACTAATTTCTTCCTCCAATCGCTCAATGATTGTACTTTGTAAGACATTTCTTCATTCTGAAGCTTTGAGATGAAATCTTCCTCCAGAGCCCGAAGTTTAGAGTCTACTTGGTATGCTTCAACATATCGATATCTCTGCAATAGGTAAGAATGATTATTATGAGTAATTGTTAATTATTCCATGAAAAGTCTTCATGATGGCAGGAATGACAGATAAGATATAGATCCAATAGAAGTCTCAGGCACACAAGATTTAATAAGTGACTAAATAACACAAACCCACCAACATAATTCTTTTTAAAGTTAATGCATCATCAATGTTTCCGATATGAGCATGAATTCCTTGTCTTTTTATCTTTTACTCCAAAAAACACAATATCAGATTTAAAACTTCAAACATGGCATTCAAACAGCTGATTAGCCAGTAGGCCTCATTATAATTGATACATGAAACTTATATTTTATAAATACTGTTAGCCTTCTTTCTTCATCATAGCATAATATTCAAAACATAAATTATTTAAAACCGCTAAGGGAAATGCAATTGCACTATATTTGTGAGCTTGCTTCAGTTACCTAATAAGAATGTTTCAGCTAGGTTCTCAGAGACATATAAACCATACTTTCTCCTCACATGGTGCATACAGCTCAGCATGCAGGTTGCGCAAGCATCATGGCAATAAGTAGTCCAATCCGAACTTTTAATGGATTTGGTGTGTTTTTTTCAAAACTCTGAATCAGATGACTATGTTGTAAGAGATATAACATTAAAATATTTAAGGAAAAACAACTGTGTGCTTGTTAGGAAAGTGGAGCACAGCATTTAAGGTGAGGAATTGACAAATATGTACAGAGAATGGATGATAGAAGCATTTTCCAGAAGGTAGGGTGAAGTCACTCGAGCACAAAATACAATCCCTTCAAACAGGGTGCAACCAAAGAATTTGGAATTCAAATCAGGAGAGTGAGAGCCACCCCTTCTCTTGAACGAATTGCCGTGCCAAATAAAGAATATATACACCACTTTTCTTTTACGATATAAAACAAGACAGATGGTTGTCGGAAAAGACCAAAACCTTTTCTTCCCATTCTTTACCAGTACTAGATATTGGTCCAAAACACATTCTAAGAGTCATCTAGGCATATATGAAATATCAAACTCTTCTTTCTTCATCAGGATTCTCTAGGTAACTTGCTTAATCAATTCTGTCCTGCACCAATTACTCTACTGAACATTACCAAATTAACTAAAGAGCTGAAGGAAGATCAGGTACAGGAAAGTGAAAATGTTTTAGGTAGAAGGTAAGACTATAAATAGTTTATACAAGGGTTTACGGATCTTCAGTAAGAACAAGTAGCATTATCAATCATATGTAAAACTAGAACTGATGAAGGATAGAATGTGAATGTATAAGAAACTAAAATACAAACTAAGCGATCGTAGGTATTATCAGAATAAATTTTCAAATGCCCAAGCCAATCAGGACACCTTGTATACATTAATTGACCATAGGGTTTATGGATCTTCAGTAAGAACTAGTAGTATTATCAATCATATGTAAAACTAGAATTGATTAAGGACAGAATGTGAATGTCATAAATGCTTATTAGAACCTCATATCAACCACCTCCCATGTGATTGACATAAGGATGGAAGTTATGTTACTGAAAAAATATTACTTTCTAGTTGTCTTTTAATGGTGACTGCTGCAAAAATAATTACCAAGATAAACTAACAGAAACTAATAGCACCAAGAACTACGATAAACAAGCACAAGTACCTGTAGATGGAAAACCACAAGAAGGCTTCCCACGGTTGATGTAGGATCATTCTTTGCTACATCAAACAAGCATTTATGGAGATGTTTCTCCTCATCGGCATTCCAGGGCAACTCAATCATTCGATCCACTAAGATTCTCTTGATGCAAAGGCAGCAAATTTCAGAGACCAAAATCTCCAACCAGATTAGCCAATTATTAAGCTGTTCATTTTCTTCATCATAAGCATCTTTAAGTTTCCTATCCTTGACTTTGGTACAAATCATCCTCTGATACATGAATGCCTCAGTTAGAAGTCCGCACTCAACCCGAACCCGAACAGCAGTGACAGCTTCCCCAACTGAAACTAATGTTGCTCCCCCATCTCGCCCTGACCACCTCATTACCATAAGAGCTTCATCAGGACTTTGTCTCTCTAACAGTGCCTGTGCAACTTTAGGATGGATATGTGGGCCTGCGATTTCAGGAAGGAGGCGGCACGCTTCCTAGAAATACAACTTGTGAGAATAATCAGTATAGCCAGTATGCATCCGAAGTAGCAAAACACATGAACATTATAGTAAGCACAGTGATTATGAAAATATTAGCTGGAGAAATTTACTGAAACTAGAAGTTTCATCAATTTAGGACCCGAAATATAGCTTAGCTATCAATCTATAAGTTGAAAAATGAAAACTATCAATTTTAGGACCCTAATGATTGAAAGCTGACTACAGAAAATGATATAACATAAAGAGCCTTGGAAGATAATTTTACCTTTAAAGCTTCATCAGTGTGGTCATCCAAAAGATAGAAGACAAAAGATTCTAGCAAAGAGTGTCTGGTTATACAAAATGTGACGGCGAAATCATCAATAATGTGCCTCCACTCATCTTCAGGGATTGTCCAATGACGATCAAAGAGATAATATAAGAACTGCACAACAGGTTAAGGAATGACAAAGATGTACTTATGTACAACAACGAATAACTTTAATGATGATATTTTATATTTCGACTTCCTATGGAAAAAAAAGTTTATCAAATTAGGAATGATTGAAATAAGCTGGATTCTGAATTTGATAGGATACAATAGCTTGCTTGGCGACCACCAAATTAGAGTTTCCTTGTATAAAGAGCAAGTCGACAGCAGCTCGGAGACTTTCAAAGGGGTAGCATCCTGCCAATCCCTGTAACTTGGATAGAAAAATTGAATTTCCCCCACTAGCCAGTAATGATGAAATTGGTAATTCCCCTTCATCTTTGTCATCATATCCTTGATCCGTTTCAAGGTTCGAAAGTGCATCTTCAATAAAGAGGCTAGATGTACTTTGTTCACTAGACCCCAAGACACAACTGACCGAATCAGGCCATGCTCGGTAAATTGCTGCTGATTTCCTTTCACGAACAGATGAACTCCACGACGCAAAATCAGAAAATCTAAATCTCACATTTTCCAAAAATTGATGCCTAATGCACCAAGCCATGATCTCCAGGTGCTGTAAATTGTAAAATACAGACATTGATTGTTAAAAGCTCAGTTGGCAGACAAGATAACAAGACCAACATTCAAAATTTAAAATCTTATACACAGATTCATGCATCTAGAGAGGTGTATTCAGAAAAGTATCTTTCCAAATAGTTTAGCTAGGTAACACAAGCATTAAAGCAAAAAAATAAACAGCTGTTGGTATATTACCAAATCATTGTGCGAATTTAGGTATATAAATTAATGAACAAAATGACCAAGAAAACCAGACAAGATGCAATAAAAATATCCATCCACATGACTTTTGAGTACGTTGATATACAGGAAATCTTCTGAAAAGGAAAAAGATCCTAATAGTGTCATAAAACAATAGCAAGAGCCAAGAGTGTATGGAGCTCACATATTAGGAGAATGTTTACCTGTTTGGTCTTCAAAATACTCTCTTGAAGATGATTAAGGTCCTGAACCATCGCCGAAATAGATCCTCTGAATGAAGACTCTAATACTTCAAGAACATTGGACATACCAGCTAACTTTGAAGAAATTTTCAGGAGAGAACTTAGCTCCCTTTCCATCTCTGGTACAGTTTTACTATCTATTATGAATGTCAAGGTTCACAAAGAACTTATGGCTTCTGTCATCATTTAAACAATAGTCAGGGTTTAAACTTTAGGATACATATTGTCCTGAGTTCTTTCAAAATGCTTTCGAAAGTCCGCCTGCACCAGTCTTTGACAACCTTCTCGTCGAGCAAAAATGCAATGACTGGATCACTTGATACAGCATTTTCATCCATGCATACATCCGTAATATCTGTATTGCTTCAATTAAGGAGAAATATGGAACAAAGCAAACTAACTAGACCACAGATACAAAAACACAATCACCAAATCACTTTCTTCAACTCTCAAATGCCAGATAACAATTCAAAACACCTCCATCTACTTAGGCATCCTAAATTGATCACTTCCATGGTAAAATGAACATGTTGCCTTCAGGGTCTTAAAGGTAGTACTTCCAACACATTAATGGTAAGACGAAAATAAAGCACATAGAAACACATCCTGATTGAAATCCAGGTTAAATATGGAGAAAAGAGGATAAACATGCCATGTATCCTTACTTCAACCATAAACAAATCACTTTCTTCAACTCTCAAATGCCAGATAACAATTCAAACACCTCATCTACTTAGGCATCCTCAATTTTTCGCATCCATGATAAAATGAACATGTTGCCTGCAGGGTCTTAAAGGTAGTACTTCCAACACATTTATGGTAAGACGAAAAACGAAGCACACAGAGACACATCCTGAAGGAAATCTAGGTTAAATATGTATCCTTACTTCAAGCATAAACAAACATAAATAACACCCGCAGGGATACAGTGGCATATCAGGGAAACTAGGTTGTTCTCCAAGGAGACATCGAAGAGCGAATACAGGCGTTGAACATCGGCAACAAGCTGATTCAAGCTATCATCTTTATCTCTCAATCTATCATCGCACCTCTTAGAAATCAGACCAGCCTCAATACAATCGTAGTAAAGACGAAGGGGGAGCTCATTTCCCCCCTTTGGCAGGGACATTCGACAAATGGGGCAAACGTCGCATCTCTGGCTGCATTCCTCGCACAAAGCAGCATGGCCGCAGGGGATAAGAACTCTTTGCACATTGCGGCCGCAGCTTCTCAAATCCCTAGTCGCCCTACAACGCTCTACTTTGGCCTCATTGCACAGCTCGATCGGATCAATCGACGCCAAACGCATTAAAGCCTTCTAAAATCAAAGCAAGTGATAGGTATTACGCTCGAACAACAGCGGAATTGCAAAATCAGATGAAAAATTCCAGAAATTTGGGGGAAATTGAATACCTGGCTCCGAGATGCGGTGGGTTCGTCGAACTTCCGGCCAACCATTTCTTCACAGGATTTAAGAGCAGCAAGAAATTCAAAGGATTAATTAGCAAAATCTATAAGAATTCTCCCTCAGTTTTGCTGCAACTGAAGCAGAAGCAACGAGAGAGAGAGAGAGAGAGAGAGGATTTTGAGGGTTTTAAGAGGTTTTTGCAGGGAAATTGGAGTAGTTTTTTATGTTTCTCCACCCAAATACTATAATTTTACTTAAATTATAGTAAATGAAAGATAATTATAGTTAAAATTAAGAAATTTAAAAAAATAATATAATATCAAAATGTGAAATCGAACACACTATAAAATTATTTTATGTTACAAAAGTATAGAGTACATTACCAAATAAATAAATTATGAAAATTTTATAAATGCGCGAGACTAAATTAACTTGTAAATTGATATGCGTTGACAATAGAACCAATTATTTTTATTTTATTCCACCATCCAAATCAAGATGACCCAATCAAGATGACCCTTGTTGAGCTTGGGTCAAGTGCTTACTTATGTTTAAAACATAAATAAAGATAATTATAACTAAAAGTACAAGAATTTAAAAAAAAAAAAAAATCTAAATGTCAAATCGAACACACTATAAAGTTTAAATGTTTTTGTATGTTACAAAAGTATAGAGTACATTAACAAATAAATAAATTATGAAAATTATATAAATGCGCGAGACTAAATTTAACTTATAAAATTGATATGAGGCGACGATGGAACAAATTGTTTTTATTTATTCCACCATCTAAATCAAGATGATCCTTGTTGAGCTTGGGTTAATTGCTTATAAAGAATATATAGAGAAAGAGTAAGATCGAAGGGGATTTATACCTTTCATTGGAACCGTTAACTGTCGTGTTAACTCACCGAGGAAGGTCGACGTGCGAGCTAGAATTCTTGCAAAACAATTCAGAGAGGGGTTCTCTGGGGAGAGACTCCCACGCTCAAGTCAGTGTACATGAGAGAACTTCGGGTGCGAGTTTTGCAAAGAATTTGTGAATATGAGATCACGTACCTTTATGCATGAATGGAAGTAATACTTATAGATGCAATAGTACATGGGATATTAAGGTCTTTCCATACCTTTCGGAGGGTGTTTTAGTCAATAAACAATAGGACAACGCTATAGAGATTTCGGGTCGGTTACGGATATAATCGAGAACTGCAGACCGACTTCTCCACCCTAACTATAAGGTATCCTTTATTCGTCATCTTAATATACACACACATGTATCACAATCGTTTATTTTAAATCCATTTGATAACTTTGCATTATCAAATTTCAAGTGTCATTGTAACGACACTTGTTTCAACCCATATAGAGAATTAACCAGTTTGCACACCTTTCTCTCTTGGCCAGGTACTACAAACCCTTCAAGTTGTTCTATATAGATTTTATCCTTAAGGTCACCATTAAGAAACGTAATTTTAACATTCATTTGGTGAATCTCAAGGTTGTGCAAAGCAACAATCGCAAGAAGCACACAAATAGATGTAATCCTCGTTGCATGTGAATAAGTTCCAAATAAATCATACCCGTTTCTTTTGCTTAAAGCTAGGGATGTCAATCGGGTCAACCCATCGGATTTCGAGTCAACCCTATCGGGTCGTCGGGCTATTCGGACTATGTTTTTTTCGGGCTAAAATTTATCGACCTTAACCCTAGCCTGTTCGGGCTAGCCCATCGGGCTGGACACTTTACCAAAAATTATTTAACATATATTTCTTTTATCATATTTGACTTGGATCAT
>JAYJMF010000044.1:6056291-6093006 GCA_036873715.1 Salvia sclarea | reverse complement strand
ACTTCAGTATCTTCAAGCTGCTTACTTCAGTATATCATACATCAGTATCATATACTTCAGTCGAAGTGAGAACCATAATACATGCTTCATACTTCAGCTTTGCAATCTTCAGTCTCGATCTTCAGTCTTCAGCCTTGCAATCTTCAGTCTTCAGCAACTAGCTATTCTAAAGACCAAAACATGTAGGTCTCCTAAAAATTCTAAGGCAATACATCAAGAAGTTTTGGGATCATTAAAACAATACAACACTTAACATATATTTTCCCAACAATTCTTCTTCCTATATACGATTATAAGGCAAATATATTATCATATTGATTCACTATCCAATGTGGATTTTGTACTTTTTCTATTAAAAAAAATCATTTACTACATTAATAATCATTATATCTTAATATAATTTCATATTTAATTTTTATGAAATTTTACCATAAAAAATCATATAAAACTAATCCTATTGGGATGTGGTGAATAATCATATAAAAATCATAAAATATCATATAAAAATCATTATATCTTAATATAATTTTATTTGTTATAATAAAAAAAATAGTTCGTGGTCAACAAGAAAACTAAAAGTATAAAATTGGATGTAGTGAATAATCATAAAGTTATTTAGACTCTATTTGTGGAAAAAAATTAAAACCTAAAATTAGGATTAAATATATTCTCAAATAGTTATGAATTACATTATGATGAACTATAATCCTATTTATGAAATAATAATAAACGCATCACATTCATTTTCTATCAGATGTGGATTTGTCATATTTTTCTTGTTTAGCTAAATTCTTCCTCCTATACACGATTATGGGGCAAATATATCATATTGATTCACTATCCAATGTGGATTTTGTATTTTTTTATTAATTTTTTTTAATTGATTACAATAATAATTATTATATTTTAATAGTTCGATTTTATGCCCATTTTTTTATGAAATTTTACCATGAAAATGCATATAAAAATGATGTATATATTCTCCTAACAAAAAATTCACATTTAACTAGAAGAGTAGTTGAGATTAAGTAATGTTTAGATTTCCCCGTTAATTTCCAAATTTATTTTGATAAAATAAATATATTTTACTATTATTTTTATAAATAAAAAATATATTTTAAATTGATTTTTTTTATGAGATTTCACCAATTAAAAAAAAAATAGTTGAACAAGATTTTGAAATATCCTACCTACATCTATTCTTTACCAAATTTCATATATTCAAAACCAAATAATTTGTGATGAAGACGGTTCACCACCTCCTCTCTGGTAAGAAGGAAAGCAAGCTACTTCGGGAAGTCTTGAGCTCCGCGGATTTGAACACGACGGACCCGCTTAGAGAAAACGGATCCAAATATGGAGAAAGAAAGAGTCGGTTATATCCAGGGTTATGAAAGGCCCAAAACGCCACGAATCGGCCCAATCCCAGCCCCTCGGCCCATTTCAGGATCGGAAATAAAGGGATAAGGCCGTGAGCCGCATTAAATCAACTAGTATCACCTTCATATCTGAGAAGCGTAGATACGGCCCAGACTCGACAAAAGCCCAAATATGGAGGTAAGGACGCAATTCGCATGAGGTCAGAGCCGCTATAACCGACCTGCATATGCTTAGATATGGTCATCCACCGTCCGTGCATATCTAGCACCCTCCCAACCAAGGGGATCACTGAATATTTTTTGATGAGCCCGAAACGCATATACATACAAGGCGGCATTTTACAGGATTGCCGCCCCAAGTCAGCTCTGAAGTTACCAAAATACCCTACACATACTGTGAGGACGGATTACCCTTATTCGAAACGGATCTGAAATAGCGATCTTACCCTTAATTGCATTTCACAAATAGATGATAGATTGTAAAAGGGACAATTCAACATATATTGGAATATACTCGGTTCTTGGATGGATTAATTCACATATTAATTTTCCCCCTTTAACTGTTTTCCGACGAACTTCCTCTCCTGCGCCGCTCAAATCCGACTCCGGTCGGACCATGTACGCTCTTCTCCCCTTTCTCCGATGATGGGTTCGAATGAACTCATCAATTTTATATACTAAATTCGACTATAACTTAAAAAACAGTAATTTAGCTTTTGAATTTATTTGATCACTTTAATATTTAATTTCGGTAGTGTGAAGTTATAAGTTTATAACTAATTAATTGAATTTTAATATCTCATCTATACTATAATTAAATGTGGAGCCAAATTAAAAAATTGATATCAAATTGATTTATGGATGGCAATTTTGCGAATAAGAAGAAAATTAAGGTTATAATTTATCAAATTAAAATTAAATAAAAAATCATAACACCCACTACCTCAATGCTACATAGCCGCACCATTTCTCCAATAACGTATTCGCTATTTTTTATTTTCTTTTTTACCAATAGTTTATTTATTTTCATCAAATCATTTTATTTTAATCAAAAAAACATATATTCAATATGCATGTTAAATTAAATATCAAGAAAAAAAGCCTTAATTAGATATATAATATATATATAAATACATTTAAAATAAACAAGTTATGATAATTTAAAATTTGTAAGAAATAATATATACATATTGTATGCATGCATACTAGTATAACTTTCAAAAAAAAAAAAAATACATATGATGTATATTTAACGCAATTTGTACACACACACACACGTATGATTTTTTCTATATTCTTATTTTTTCTAAAAAAAAAAAATCAACTTATGTTCTTGTTCCCTTGATCATATATATATTCTAATATGTATGATTATTCCTGATAAACAAGATAAATTCGAATTCTTATATAGGATTATATATGATAATTCAATTTTAATATTTAGTGTGTATTACATGTGACCTCCGATAAGTTATAATAATAGTTATGTGGTAAACAAATGGCCACTGTGATATTTTTGGTTATGATCTCAATAATTCATTATTTTATTCGATATTATCCATAATTTACATCCTATACATTTCATACTTAAAAATTTAATTTTTTTCATCTATTTTTAATTGTCTTTTTATTTTTAATCGATATCACCCATGGTTTATAGTCTACGTTTCATATATTTATATACGTACTAAGTGTTATTTTTATTTGTATTTAATTAAAATTATTGACGTGTTGTGCATGGAGGGCAAATTCTAATTAATTATTATAAAGCCTCAAACTTGAGGTAAAATGATTATCCACACGAAATTTATTATCGAACCCCAAAATTTTATAATATTATAAAGTATCGCAAATCTAATTATATGGTAAAATGATTGATTATCAATCTAAACTCATAATACTAGTATTTGTTAAATTAAATTTGTAAAACTCTTTTTTGCAATTAAGTAGTGTCTACGTGAGCTTCATCTTCCCACTAATAATGTAATTAAAGAATGCATGTTTTTCATTCCCATCAAAACCAAACCCTTCAAATTCAAATCACAGATCATTCTTCCCCTCAATTCCGATTATAATTTGTTTCTTCAATTCCCCTCCTCAATCTTCGCTCCCGATTGGAATTCACCTCCTGCGCGAGGCTGCAGCTGGAGTCTCAGTTCCCCTCTCATTTCTGCGCGATCGCTGGTTGAATTGGGGCTATTTTGCGGTTTGGAGGTGTTTGATCTAGGTTTGAGATATCTGTTGATCGCAGATGAGTTTTCAGGATATTGAAGCCGGCCGCGGCGCCGGGCCTCGGAGGGGGCTTGGGCGGCAGGATGCGACGCAGGCGGTGGCGTCCGGGATTTTTCAGATCAACACGGCGGTTTCCACCTTCCAGCGGCTTGTCAACGCCCTCGGTACCCCCAAGGACACGCCGGAGCTCCGTGAAAAACTGTTAGTTCTAATTTCCAATTCGTCGTTTTCTCAATGTTTACATTTCATTTACCAGAGGTGTTGTTGTTGGTCGTTTTAATTTGGCTCAATTCCGAGTTGAAAAGATAGGTGTCCGTTTGCTGTTACATAGCTCGTGCCGCGTATTATGAGTTGTGATATCAGGGTCGAATGGTCTTTGACATATATATACATAAGCAAGATTTAATGAGGCAGTGGATTTGTTTTAGTTCAGGAATTATAGTCACTTGCTTAGTAATTTAATGCTCAAACTTAGGGTAATTCGAATGCTATGAAAGGATGGCTTTTCGACTTAGCTTATTATGATATACTAGTTTCGTCTGCAATCCATGGAAGATAGGCACTTCATTGATTTCTTTTATTCAGTCAAGTCAATTAGCCAATTCCCAAGAATTGGGGATCAAAGGGGTGAAGTTTTGTCCAGAGTTTAAACGACATGCAGCGCCAGGTTCTTTAGACTTAGGACCTGTAAAATGTTGGGTGCTGTCTGCGAGTGTTTGTAGCAACTTCCGACACATTAAATAATCTCTTCGTGTTGCGTCATAGATCTTATGTTTATCCATGAGCAACATATAAGAATGGAATAGATGAGAGACTAGATCTCCTCGTGAGTTCACACATAATTTGGAAGCAAAAAAATTGTACATGTTGGTGTCATTTAGCTGCTTAGTGTCAAAACCAAAATAGTAAATGAGCCACTAGCCATTAAGATATATGAGCCTGATCTATAAACAACATATTTTGCATTATCATATTGACAGAATGGATCAAAATCAACCAAACTATATTTGCGCCATGCAGCTAAAGACTGGCTTTTTGACAAACTTGGTATCCATTAGCAGCTGGCCAAGGCACACAGTTTTCTCCAGCTATATGTTTTGGCTTCGGGATGCCCAAGTTGAGGCACTTAAGAAGTCCATATGTTTCCAAGCCCATGCCTTTAGCAGCTGGAGCTTTGACACAATAGCTAGTTTAAGTTGTCAAACGCCTTTCAAACCTTATTTCAAAGCTTCTAATAATTTGATTGCTGTGTTTGCAATGGTCGGACCTGGTAATTACATATTAGCAGTAAAATTATGCCCTTCCAATGTATCTAGTACTTTATTGAATTATTCTTTTCAATTTCATTCAGTTATGACTTAAGCTAAGGTCTAGAGTTTCCTAACTACCCTATTCAAGATTTCGAATTTCTATTGACATCCAATAAACAATCAAAGACATTGACATTAAGCTGCATAACCTCAACATCATTAGAAAATATTCACACGATTTTTCAGGACATTATCATTACATCTGTATCTGATTTTTAAGTTTATTGAGAATAGAAAGGGTTATGATGGACTAGAAAATACAACTTATTCACAGTAAGTAGTATTATTTGAAATTTAAATGATTTATCCTTTCTTCGTTTAACATAGAAGTTAGACCATAAAATGATTAATTTCGGCTAGTATACAACAAATCTAGTAATAGAGAGAGGTGATCTAGCATATTCAGCAATATGATCAAAGGGGTTATAAAAGCTGGGAAGGCACTTGGAACTCTGAATTGATTTCAATCAGTGGTTTAAAGAAAAGCTACCGTCTGAGTTCGTTTAGTTGTTAGTCTGAGTATTCTCCAAGACCAAGTAGCTTCTGGCCTAAACTAGATAGCTACAATGTGATGCCAGCTTGAAAATGTTGTTATTATGTCAGGTGGTTTCAAGCACAATGATATGCTCTTCTAGGGGAAATCTACACCGTGGTAGTATGGTTCTTATGCTATGTGCGGTTTTGTCTATGTGTGGGTTAGATATTTGGTGGAATGAATTATCTAGTTGATGTTTTCATCATAATTATTGAAATGACCCATCTCTGATTATCTGGAATTTTGACCTGAGATCTCAAGACTGTTACCTTTTGGCATCTAAAGAAAATGGATGATAGACGGAAAATTTAAGTTTCCCACTTCATTGGCTTCCCTTGCAATCTAGAGTTATTTACTAATGCAGTAGTTTTTGTTGATTTCTCTCCAGAGAATTCATATAATCATTGAGATGTATCAAGCAAATGGAGAATTTGATTTTGTTGTGGCCTTGTGGGAATAGTACTGCATAGGTTTCTCTTTGGTAGGATGTAGCAAAATCAACTTTCTGAAGCTTATTCAGGACATGATCTTCAAGAAGTTGTGATTAATATGCGATTTATGCTAAGATTTGTATACAAGCAATAAATGGTTGAGGTTCTTTTGCTGTCTCATCTATTGAAGGCATAAAACTCGGATGCACATTGGACAGCTGGTAAAAGACACTTCAGCTAAACTTAAGCAAGCTAGTGAAGCAGATCATCGTGTCGAAGTTAGCGTAAGTTTTCTTCCTTGTTTAAAAAACACACTACATTTTCTTAGTTATATTTTTATATCTTTCTTATTCATTTCATACCCTATTATAATTGCATGGAATACAGTTTATTTATTTATTATTTTGCTAATGTTTTCGATTTCTCTTGAAAATTAAACAATGCCAGTGGTCGTAGTTGGTTGTTTTCACTTGTTGAAAATGTATGAAGCGAAATGTTTCACTTTTAAAGTCTTCACATCACCTACACAAACCTGTTTTAGGCGATTAATAGTCCATTTTGTTTCTGCAGGCAAGTAAGAAAATCACAGATGCTAAACTTGCCAAAGACTTTCAAGCAGTTCTAAAGGAGTTTCAGAAAGCCCAGCGGCTTTCAGCTGAGAGGGAGACATCATATACTCCTTTTGTTTCCCAAGCAGTGCTTCCTTCTAGGTAATCCCTTAGACTAAAGGTTGTGATGCTTCAGTTAAAGTTAAGTATAGGTTCTCTTGGAATTTTCCCATACTAATTCCACAAAGATGGATCGCTAGCTTCACAGTATGCAAAATTGAAATTAGCTCCAGTGTTGAGCTTTCTCCAGCACAGCAGCTTTAGTATAGGTTCTGTTGAAAAGTTTCCTTTTTACTAGTTCAGACAGATTAACTTTTATCCTGTCACTTCGGAAAATTGGTTAAAAGTCACTTCTTCAGTATTAAATTTTGTTTTCATTAATTGTAAAAAAGAAAAAGAAACAAATAAAAATCCCCTTTTGTTATGGTAAGCATTTTAGCCTCTGACACTAATGTATGCTGCAGCTATACCGCCAGTGAGATAGATGGAAGTGCAGACAAGACCCCAGAACAACGAGCTCAACTTGTTGAATCTAGAAGGTATACATGAACTGGCATTTCGAACATTTATGAGCTCTGTGAATAGCCGATGTGGTTTCCAAGAGATCTCTATATCATTCGTTTATCTGCTGGTTGTATATATGGTTGTTTGGTTGTATGTTGGGTTGTTTTTACCCTTTATAGTAAGGGCAGACCATGGTGTCATTGAGCATTTGCATTGTCTTGTCCTTGGGTATGTTCCTATAACTAACCTACTCTTCGCCTCTTCCTCATTTTTCGCCTATAATCTATAATCTGTATGTAATGGTATTCTCACATGTACAGTTTGTGACATGTCTAGCTGCTCCTTTAATCTTAATCTTTCTCACATCCTCCTCCAAATATTTAGTGCACTAAGGTTGCAGTTCATTCTAGCATTTCATGAACATTAGCTGCCAATTAGCTGCCAACGAGAGTAAAAAATTGCTATGTATGCATTTCCATGTACTATTGGAACTTCCGCAGATAGATAAAAAACAATCTTCAGGAAGTAGCAAAAAGAAATTGGTAGAACTACCTGAGATCATTCGGTATAAGTTAAAAGGATATGATACCTCTGCCTTCGTTTATACGCAAATACAGATACATACTACTCTGTTATCAGCAGAGAATTTGAAGATAAAACTGTATTGTGACGTTTGTATGTTTTCAGATATGCACTCCTTTTCTTCTATTATACAACACTTTATCATGACCAAAGAGCATTTAACAAGAATTTCTGCCAATTGTTGGAAGTTTATTATCCGAACTGTTGTCAGCTTATTTTTTATGTCATTATATGTCATGTTGCAGACAGGAGGTTGTGCTATTGGATAATGAGATTGCTTTCAATGAGGCCATTATAGAGGAACGAGATCAGGGTATACAAGAAATACAGCAACAAATTGGTGAAGTAAATGAGATTTTCAAGGACCTTGCTGTACTTGTTCATGAGCAAGGGACGATGATTGGTAATGATATGCAATGCATTTATTCTGAATGCACACATGATTCAAGTAGCCTGATATACTTTTTTTCTTCTCACCAGATGATATTGGCTCCAACATTGAGGGTTCACATGCTGCAACTGCTCAAGCAAAGTCACAGCTCATCAAAGCAGCTAAGACCCAGCGGTCGAATTCATCGCTGGTGAGTTACTGACATCAATCAATCTCCATTAAATGGTAACACATGCTGTAGTTGGTTTCTAGAGCACGTTTCTGTATTTTAGGCTAATGAAGTGCGCTTAATTTTAGAAAAGGTAGACTATTTATGTAACATGTTCTCTATCATGCACAAATTTGCTGAGGATTTTATCAGTCTTCACTTAAGATACATTTGCTTCTATGAAATTGACGTATCTTGGTTGATGGCACATGACTTATTATTATCTTATGATTCTTTGTAGCATTCTGTTCAGGTGTATATTGGGTAGTGAGTATTACGGGTAAACCTCATATGTAACTTCTGTTGGATTCTCATATTTCCTCTTCCTCTGTTTGCGTATAACTTGTGATTTTTGCCATTGTATCAATAATTGGATTCTCATATTTTCTTTTCCTCTGCAGACTTGCTTATTACTCGTGATTTTCGGCATCGTGCTTCTCATAGTAATCATAGTACTTGCCGTCTGATCAAGAGCTGAAAACCCAAAGTTTATGGTACGGGAATATAGAAGTATTCATTTTCATTTATTTGTCATTTCAATTCAACTCTCATAAATTGACAAGGCATTACAACATTTTTAAGTTTGTTATAATGCTTCCCCAGTCAAAATTATATTTGGCAATACATGTTTCAATAGAGAGTGGGAAGGATGTGAGCTACACATTTCAATAGCTCCATCTTCTGGTTTGATGGTTTTTTTATGGTGTGCTTCTTATCATCACAGATTCTCGAGTCATCAATCTGTATTTACTCATTTTAAGAAGCTTACTTTCTTCTTGTTGATGACTTGGTACATATTCAATTAGCTGCGGTTAACATATACTCCCTCCGTATTTTTATGTGTCCTACTTTTCCTTTTTTTGTATGTAAATAAGTGTTCCATTTCGGATACCAATGCAAATATAGAGTAAATTTCACTTTTCCTTATATTTCCTCCGTCCCTCAAAAGTGTACAAGGTTGAGAGTGACACAGGTTTTAAAATATGTGTATGTTAGTTGGAGATTGTTGACTTTTTGGTAAAGTATGTTCCCGAAAAAGGGGTCTACTCACTTTTGAGGGACGGACGAAAAAAAGAAAAACTCGCACACTTTTCAGGGACGGAGAGAGTATATGTAAAATGATGTCATGAAACACTTATAAAAATACGGAGGGAGTAGAAGGCATTTGATTGGATGGATTTGACATATGAGATTGATTAGTACAATTGAATTATTTAGTCTTGGGAGTAGAAGTGCCTTTGGTTGGATGGATTTGACATATAAGATTGATTAGTACAATTGAATTATTTAGTTTTGTAGCAATACATTGTACTCCATAATGCTATTAGGGTGTTTCAAAAATGCATAAATTTGAGGGTAAGAGGACCAAAATTTGGTGAGGCTATTTTTGGAATTATGCATTATAGATTTAAGTATCATTGTACAATCAGTCCAAGTTTAGAGTAATAAATTATCATCCAACTTGATAATTGGGAGCACGAGCCAAGTTATTTATCATGCTACGAGTAAAATTATATTATATTAAACCAAATATGTGATTAAATTTAATTATTTTATCAATCAAATCAAACATTTTGCAAAAACTGACATTTAAGATTGAAGTAGCACAACCACCCTGGATTAAATATGTTACTTAAAATAATACATAAATATTAACACAATTATCACTTACGATATACTCAATAAAATACTTACAAAATCGTTATCAATGCTATCTATTATCTAGATCTTTTCTTTCATAAAGATTCGTTTAAATTCTTCAATTTTACAAGATTTAGTTTGCTTTCATTAGTTTAGTTATTTTCTTTGTTATGATTTAAACCCAACTCAATAGTACATATTATTTTATTTTAATATATAACTCAATCTACTGGTACTCTATTTCTAACCTCGGTAGTTGGTTCATTTAATTTTATATCATAACTCACATACAAGTTAGGAGTTCGGAACAGTCTACACGTTTTATTATTTTTTTTTCGACTACAAAATATTTAATATAAATAAATAAACAATTGTATATTCAATAAAGAGTTAACATATTTGGCCATTTTGAGTATCCACATAGAGTTGCATATTTTTCATTTTAGAACGTGACCACACACTTTATTTTAATTTTCAACTAGTATGTTCACTCGCGCGATGCGTGAATCTGACATTTAAAATTTGGTCTTTATAAAACGATAATTATAATTCTATTAAATATTGTATAGATAATATTAAGATAATCAAAATATAAAAAAGAAATAAAAATAGCTCAAACTAAAGTAATAAGGGAAGAAAGACAATTTAAATTAAAATTAAGAAGGGAGAGAAGAAAATAGTACTTTGAAACTTTAAATAATCGTATCATTTTCATTTCAAATCAATTTTTTTGCAATATTTGCATCAATATAATGATCATGTTTTGATCTTTAATTTGAGATGCATAACGAACATGATTATATAATCAAATTTGACAATTTCATAAAGACTACGGAGAATATAAGAAAATAAAATGGAGAGAAAAGAAAGGAGAGATTGCAAAAAAAAAAAAATGACAGAAAAAACTCATTCGTTGAAAGTTTTGCTTTTATATAATCGGTATCTTAATTTTCACTTTTAGTTTGTTTATATTTACTTTATCTGCAGTCTATATCAAAATTAAAGTAAATATAAATCCAAAAGAAGTATTTGTATTATTTGATAAAATTAATAAATATTAGTATAAATTCTTTTCTCTATCCAATTAGAATACAGGACTGGGGTAGTGTGGTAAATGATGGGAAAAGTGGAAAGAGAAGAGAGAGAAAGAGAATATACAACATGAGAAAAAAATTGATGGAAAAAACTAATGTAAAGTGTCAAGAAAAGAGAGAAAATAAATATAAGAAAAATTAGTGAATAAAATAAGAGAGAAAAATTAGTGAAAAAAAAGTTACCATTAAAACTCATCTTTTATATAGAGTAGATTGCACAAACTTTATTTTGTCACTCAATAATATTTATGCATTCTTTTTTAATAAAACTAGCACCGTCCACAAACATATTCATTCTTCGTAGACAAATTGAGAAATATTATTACCTAACATATTACTGGATGCTTCATTTGGCGGGGAACATATTTTATTACTTAAATACTATCAAGTATAAATATATCTAAATATATATATATGGACTCAAAAATTATTATATTTAAATATATGATACATAATAAATTAAATAAAAAATTAATTAGTTATTAAGTAATATAAAAAATAGAATATTTTCACTGTAAAGTGAAACGTAGAGTTGATATAAAATTACTCTACATTTAAGTATAAAGTTTCTATGTTATGGAGAAAGTGTTGGATAAATAATTTAAATAAGCCTAAGTTACTAGCTAGAGGTTGTGTAAATAATTACTACCAATAACTTTACAAAAGTTCCATTTGCCATTGCATAGCAGAAAAAGAAGAAAGGTGGTTTGGTTTTTGAATAAAAGAAATATCATCTTTTACGCAAGAATTTCTTTTAGGACGTTTAAAGTTTCATTTATAGTAAATAAATTATTTAAAATGAAGAAAAAAGGGTACCTGTCCGCACAAGAGATCACCTCTTTCTTTTATTCAAATATTAATTTTTTTAGGATTAATTATAATGCATCAAATTTGAGCGAATTTTAATTACATAACTAAGAAAACATTATTGACATCATCAATTTTACAAATTACATAAAAATCACACCACAATTTGTTATTTTTTCATTTATGTGAATAAAAACTTGATTTGTAGAGAAAAATGACAAACTGAGGTTGGATTTTAGTGTAATTTGTAAAATTATTGATGTCAATAATGTCTTCTTAGTTAATAGAGATATAAAAAATATAAAAAACAAAAAGAATTATGCTAATCTGACCTAAATAAAATTGATGCTCGTATAAGGTGATCACAAAAAGTATGTAGCATAACTTTTCTCATATACAATTTTAACAATTCAAAATCACTGGAAATTACTTGTGATTAGATTTTTTTTTTTTTTTATAAAATAAATATATCTTATTTAAAATTTTTAAAACTACGTGTGTCATTAGGATTTGGTATATTTTATAGCAATCACCATTTTTTTCCTTAATTAAAAACTCGACGACAGGGGTAAAATCGTAATTTCAGTGGGCTCTGAAACCAACGTAAAGTTATGTCAAAAAAGGGCTTCAATACGTGTCAAATGCGTAAACTTTATTCCACATTTCCGTTTCTCCGTTTTCCAGATTTCTTGTCTCGTTTGCTGGCCGTCGATAATCGAAATCCAACGGCGGAGCAACCCGCATCCCCACATCCGTTCCCTGCACCTCACCGCACCCGATCACTACCTCCCGACCAACTCTTCGGTAATACCGTCATTCCATTTTTGCCCCTACGCGAAAGCCTTCTCCACCGATCCCTTTTAGGGGCAAAATGGAGATTTCGCAGCCGACGAAACGCCGTCGTTTCGAGCTGCAGGCGTTTGGTTGAACCAACTTAACAACCACCACTTCTTTTTTTAGCCCTTTCCTTTAAGAAAAATGCGATTAGGGAATTAATTATCTTATCCGCTGTAATTAATTTTGAGCTAATTCCTTTGTTTATGCAATTAATCGCCATTTTTTAAAGAGAAAGTATATATTGAAACTATAAATTATCCTTTCTTTTTTTTCCTTTTACGGTTTCCAAACCCCATGCTTTTGTCAAGATTCCATCTACTGTTCCTCTCTCTCTCTCTCTACACTCACAGAATTCGCCGGAAAATCGCGCTTTCTCCGGCGAACAGTGCCGCCGGATAATTCGACTCGGGCTCCGTCTTGTGAGGCGCCGGCGCAGGCTTCCATGGATGCGTGACTCGGTGGGTGGAATCGTTCGGATCTGAGTCTGACTCGGTCCAGGGAGGGTTAACTGAGAATGTGGGAGGTGTAATCGAGTTTTCGTGGTTGTTTTTGCCCTTGATCGTTGCCTAGGGCATTTTTAGTGGTTTTTTTTTTTTTTTTTCCCGGCGAAAAGTTGAACAAGACGGAGCCTAATAGTGAGGTTTTCCGGAATGAGATGGTAAGTGTGTGTGTGTGTGTGTGTGTGTGTTAGTTTGTTAGTGTGTGTAGTAATCAATTTTGTTTTCAGTTTTCAATTTCTGTGCTAAATGTAGCTCATATGGCTGACTTTTTGATCGTTTGGATCTTAAGCATTCTTATGATAATGCTACTGATTGATGAGATATTGACAACTGTCATCCTGATGATCTGTTTTTTTTTTTTTTTCCCTCTGCGGAATTTATATATTAATATATGTACACGCAAATATTTTAGTTTTGCACTCTGTTTTTTCAATTGGTAGTGAAGTTATGGAATTTGATCTTTGTGGGCTTTGGATGTTCTTCTTTTCTGTTTCCCCGCCTTTTTTTTTTCATGTTTTCTTCGCCCTCTGATTTATAAAAGATAATTTGAGTTGGTTTTTCATACTACATGATAGCCCCTTTCTTTTCGTCTTCTTTCACCTCTTAATATCCATTTTCTTTCTCTCTATGAATGTAGTTGACCGGCTGAGTTCACACTTTGTGATGTTTCTTGTTTTGTCCCTTCAGATCTTGGAAATATAGCTTTTGGTTGTGGAAGAAATCTTTAGGGATATGTCTATGCATGTGTATTCTGTGTGTAGGGGAGACTGTCTATCATGCAAGTTTTGTGATTAATTTTTGGCCAGTTTGACTTTGTGATGTTCGTGGATTTTGGAAGTTTTTTTTTTTTTTTGGATAATGTGTCACATAAGGCAGGGGAACAATTACTTTTTGCTGATGAGATAGCTTGAGAAGACTCTTTGCTGTGTCTTTTAGTGAATTGTTGTGAAGGATTATGTGCTCATATGTTACTTGAATTTTGTTGTTTGATAGAATTCTAGTACACTTTTAGTCCTCTTCTTTTGTGCTGATAGACCAATAATGAAACAAAAGAAAGAGAAATGACGAAAAGAGGTTGTCCTCTCATGGGTTTGCTTACCAAATTTATGGAAATGGGTTTCTCAATGATGTGTTGCCTGTTACATTGTATTAAAAATATGATTTTGTCTCAATCTAATGTCAAGTATATATACATGCATATATCTTATTTTTATGGTTTTATTTGCAGGTGGAAGGAAGGGTTTGTATGTCAAGGGAATCTAAACTGAAATTTGTGAAGCATAAAAAGCTAGATCAGATGAAAATAGAAAGGGAAGACGATTCCCCCTGTTTGACTAATATGATGAATAGGAGTGGCGGAGAAGCATTAAGACCGGCTCTATGTGGTGTGAGATTGCACAGAAACTCCTTTTTGACCTCAAACATTGGCAGCAATTTAAATGAAAGAGCTGATTTTTCTAAGCGCAAAGTTGCGAAGTTTGATACACCTGACTTTGAATGGACCCAGAAAATTCTGGAATGTCCGGTCTATGCTCCAAGTATGGAGGAATTCCAGGATCCTTTAGTTTATTTGCAAAAGATAGCTCCAGAAGCCTCAAAATATGGTAGGCTAATTTTATGTTCTTGGCCCATGCAATTATGTTCTCTTTCGTTTCGATTACTATACCTATGGTCTTCGATAAATAGGTTTTACTATAATTATATTATATCTTTTCATACTGCTCAAGTTCTACTCAAGTTTGCTAGGTTTGGTTGTCACAAACTGACAGGAGGTTATATTGTTTGACTTGTTGGATGATAATTTATTTTGTCCTTCTCAAGTGTTTCAGTGTTCCATTTCTTTCTCCATTCACATTATCCATCATCATTGTTTTAATAAACTGATGTTGTAGATCTTGGATTAAAAATCTACTGCTGAAAAATTTGTTTCGTCCTCAGGTATCTGCAAGATTGTATCTCCTGTGAGTGCTTCTGTTCCTGCTGGTGTAGTTCTTATGAAAGAGAAAGCTGGTTTCAAATTTACAACTAGGGTGCAACCTCTTCGTTTGGCTGAATGGGATAGTGATGACAAGGTCACCTTTTTCATGAGTGGAAGGTAAATGCTTGTTTTTCTCTTATTTGAGATATGATACTTTTATTTAGTTATTTAAGCTTTCAACATGAGTGTACTTTTTCAGAAACTATACATTTCGTGATTTCGAGAAAATGGCGAACAAGATTTTTGCTCGTAGATATTATAGTGCTGGATGCCTTCCTGCTTCATTCATGGAAAAAGAATTTTGGCATGAAATAGCTTGTGGAAAGACCGAAACTGTTGAATATGCATGTGATGTTGATGGTAGTGCATTTTCATCTTCTCCCAGTGATCCGCTTGGAAAAAGCAGATGGAACTTGAAGGTGTTGATTCCACCAACAAAAATTTCACTTACTTATTTATCATGTGATACTTTTATTATTTTTTATTTTGGAGTCTGAACTCTCTACTAAGCACAGAGGACCAAGAAATATGTACTTCCGAGGGACCTACCACTCCCGAGTCTCATATATTTGTAGTCCATGAAACCCTGATTTATGATCTTTGATTTTGTTCATATACATTGCGTCTTTTCCTTATTGGAAGCTCTTCACTTTCGAGACAATTGTTTGCCTACTTCTTTACCATGTACAAGTCGTAATATTTGAGAGCTTGAGTGTCTTCCCTAGTTATTATTCCCTGTATTGCGTTTTCTAGTGTCAAACATTCTCCATGAGTTACCATTCTTCCTTAGCTTACAGAACTTCATAACCAATCTTTACCACCACTTCCTCTCTGTTGTTGGCTTTTCTTGAATTTTTTTCAGGACATCTATGTGGATATATAAGTAATTCTTGTATAATTTGATTTCAGAAACTCTCGCAGTTGCCAAAATCCATACTGCGTCTTCTAGAAACATCAATTCCGGTAATATTGAAACCTTCCATTGGAATTTTATGAAACCTGAGTTGATGTCAGTTTTAAACTAATAGTTGGCCTATTCCAGGGAGTCACTGAACCGATGCTTTACATTGGAATGCTTTTCAGCATGTTTGCATGGCACGTGGAAGATCATTATTTGTACAGGTAGGCACTCTCTAACTTGAAATACAACCATTTTGATACCTTCAGTTCTAAGCTGATATGTTGGTTTTGCATATGCAGCATCAATTATCTTCACTGTGGGGCAGCAAAGACTTGGTATGGTATTCCTGGTCCTGCAGCTCTTGATTTCGAAAAGGTTGTCAGGGAGCATGTTTATACACGAGAAATCTTGTCAGCTGAGGGAGAGGATGGAGCTTTTGATGTCCTCTTAGGCAAGACAACATTATTTCCACCCAAAGTTTTGCTAGAACATGACATTCCTGTTTATAAAGCTGTGCAGAAGCCTGGTGAATATGTAATAACTTTCCCCAGGGCTTATCATGCTGGATTCAGTCATGGTATGTCTAGAATTTGCTCCTGCAAAAATTTGTGGTTTGCAGTTTTTCGTCTCCTGATCTTTCTAATCAGTGAAATACATTTGCTCATGGGTCTTTCAGGTTTCAATTGTGGTGAAGCTGTAAACTTTGCTGTTGGTGATTGGTTTCCGTTGGGATCAATTGCTAGCCGGCGCTATGCTTTTCTTAACAGGACTCCTCTCCTTCCTCAAGAGGAGCTCCTATGCAAAGAAGCAATGCTACTTCATTCTAGTGCAGAACTTGAAGACCCGGACTATTCATATCAAGATTTGATATGTCACAAGAGCATTAAGGTTTCTTTTGTAAAGTTGATCCGGTTTCAGCATCGTGCTCGCTGGTGTCTGATGCAATTGAAAGAATGCACTGCTGTTTCTTCTTTCTCCCATGGAACAATTTTGTGCAGTCTATGCAAGCGTGATTGTTATGTAGCATATATTAATTGCCGGTGTTACTTGCATCCTATGTGCCTTCGCCATGGTATAACGATTTACATTAATTGTTAACTTTCCTCACCCAGATTGTTATACAGTAATCTTTAATGATGATAGTTCTTTGGTTTCACATCAGATACAAAATCACTTGATTTGAATTGTGGAGGCATTCTAACACTGTCTGTGAGGGAAGATATCTTGGATATGGAAGCTGCAGCAAGGCAGTTTGAACAGGAGGGGAGTATGGTACTCGAGGTTGAAAAATGTTGTAGAAAGAGCGAGGACTTTCTTTTGCTATCTAGCATATTCTCTGGAGTTGAAAGTGATAGTTATATTCCTTATTGCGAAATTTCTCATGAAACATCCCAAGTTCCCAATCCTCTCTTATGTGATGGCAATAGATCAACTGGGACACAAACTTCGTATTGTTACTATGCTTCTGGTTTTGGTTCATCTTCACTAGCGTCGACTGGAAGTCCTCACCATAACACCAATGTAAGATTCGTTCTCGTTTGAGTTGTTTGTCTCACACACGCACACACATCCAAGTATAAACTATAATAACTCTCTTTAAAAAGTCACTCTTACATGGCTATGAATTTGTTGTTACTACAGGAACACCTATTCCCCTACTTGAAGAATGAAATGTCTAAGCTGTCGTCTAGACATGTTGGAAATAGCTCTGAAGTCTCAAATTCCTCATGCAGGGAACACGTGAGTTCCCAAAGCAAAATTGGCCACTCTCTGGATACCATAAGTACCATTGTTGAAGAAAGTGATGATTCTGATTCAGAAATTTTCCGTGTCAAACGGAGATCTTCTAAAGTGGAACCGAAGATTGTGTGCGACTCCATATCTGTTAATACTGAACAACAGGTAGAGAATTCAGCCACTTTTGTTGTTTTGCAACATTTATATTCCTCCACAGTGACTTGAATGGAAACAAAGTAATTTACTTGTTTGTTACTGTCTACTATTTGCTTATATGTTTATGATACCTTCTTAGATGTAGATGTAGAATGTAGTGACATTACGATATCAGGATGCTAATCAACTTGTTATCAAATAACGTTTCACATTTATACTTGATCACATTAAATAAAATAGTTGCACACTGTTTACTGTGAGCAATGAGCATCTATGTTTACATTTCTTTATTTGATTTTGGCAATGCCAATTTGGTTCCCTATCTATTCAGGGCTTCAAGCGTCTCAAGAAGCTCCAACCAGAAGTACATTGCAAGCAGTCAACATCATATGAGTGGTGTTCTACTGCTGACCACGATCCAATCCATCGTGGTAATTCTAACTCTGCTGGATCAAAAGAAGCCTCGGCTGGTCCGTCAAGGGACAAGTTGCTGAAGGCGAGAGGCATTCCTATCTCAATCAAGTTTAAGAGAATGGGAAACGAAGCCCCGAGTATAAATGGAGAATTTGACAGAGATCAAAGACACCGGAACGAGCTGGGGAAAACCACGAGGGAACCTCGGCAGATTGAGATAGGGCCCAAGCGCTTCAAAGTCAGAGGACCGTCAGTTTTAGGGCACAAGGAGCGGTTGAACTAATATTTCCTGATCGGATCTGATCTGATCTGCCACTGTGATTATCTTGACCAAGCTGACTTTGCTAACGACATTTGCCTCGATTGGGAATCTAACAACAACAGGGGAATTGTAGAAGTTTCTTCCTACCCTGGGGAGCAGCAACAAAGATTAACCAACTCTAGAGTAAAGCCATCATCATATTTTTTGTGCAGGCCTCAAATTGGGGTGATTTGCATTCAGCAGCAGCAGCAGCAGCAGCGTCGGGGTAACAATTCATGGGGATTCTCGAGCCGGGGTGTTTTTCCGGTCTTTGGCTGGAGAATGGCTCTGCTCCCTTGCACACGCAGTAAGTAGATACTATTCATTAGATTAGTCCCCATTTAATATATACATTTGGCATTTGACAGTTGATTGATTTTTGTGAGGACGTTGCAACGGGTAAAATTCCCGCCAATGGTCCCATTTATGCTTATTTGCCCGAGTCTCTGCTGCTTCTCATTGATAGGAATTAATGGTTCATCACTCATTCATTATCACCACATTCTTTTTTTTGTAGACACTTCACCTTGAGACGACTACATGAATAAAAATTCGAAGGTATCTCTTTTGATGTGACATTTTATCTGCCACGTTCTTATACATCTTACATGCAAATAAAAACCTTTCTTAAAGTGAGAACGTGATTATTAGAATTGGGTTCTCACCCCCTTAAAAGGCCTTATAAGAGGGGAGGGTACTCCAAGCTTATATATTGAGTCATGACCCTTTACCAAGTCGATGTGGGATAGAAATGGGTGGTTTTAACAGTGATATCCATCTCATCCGGTCGGAGGATGAACCGTAACAATCGATATTGCTACACGTAAAAAGTACAGCGCGCACACACACACAATAGAAACTTTTCCTCCGGTAATAAGTACTTCCTCCGTCCCACTGCACTTGGTACACTTACTATCTTGGGTAGTCCATTAGTAATGGCACAGGCCAAAAAATGAAATAATTTTACCTTGAAAAATACTTTTAATTTAGTGAGTTCCACCACGTTACACACAAAATATTAATTTTCTTAATCTTCTGTGCCGAAAAGTATGGTACCAAATACACTCCCTCCGTCCCACAAAAAGTGATACATTTTGACTCAGGCACGAGTTTTAATAAAATGTATTGACTTTAGAGGTAGTGGAGAAAGGATTCCACAAAAAAGGGTAGTATTGGGAAGTGGAAAAGTGTATTGAAAAGTGAAAAAATATTGCAAATAAGAATAAAAAATGTAAAATAGTAATTTATGATGTGGGTTATTTTCCAACAAAGGAATGTGTCTAATTTTGTGGGACATCCCAAAATGAAAAAGCGTGTCTAAATATGTGGGACGAAGGGAGTACGAAGAAAAAGAAGAAAATATTTGGGTCCATTATTTCTTTTGAAGAAAATAAATATATAGCAACAAAAGAAAACAAACTTTACAAGACCAATAACCACAACCACAACAAGTATCATCAAGTGGTACTTTCTGAACACAAACCTATAATTGAAAATTCAGATTGTAGAGTCCTCTCAAATATTTAGCTACAAATATGGCACCACTCATGAGGCAAACAATTCTAAAAGAATCATTGAAACAGTTGCATTGCATCCATCTGCAGCAGCCATCTTTTCTGAGCTGTCGATGTTACCTCCTTGAGCTCATCTTATTTCAACTAATGTACACACAAGATGTAGCAGATAGTAGTCTGTTTAGGTCGACTCCGAGAACTTGTAAGAGGCGTAAGAGAGAGTGTAGCTAGTCCAGCTATCATGGATGAGCTCGGCTTTTGCATTCACACCAGCCGCACCCATAGCTACATGTAGAGGGTAGAAATGCTCGGGTCGTGGATGTGCTTGTTTTGCGAATGGAGCCTTCTCCAGATACCGGTTAACGTCTTCATATCTGCCATCAACAATCACTAATCCATCATCTTGAAAGGCTAGGAAAAGCAAAACAAGAGACGGTAACGTTGAATTTTACTAAAACTACCAGCATATATTTTCCTACATCTACCACTTAGAAATGGAAAACCAGCTTCACATGTGAACTATAAGCAGCTATGCAACATAGACTATACTAATACACAATCCAAGATGGATATATGGAACAGTCTTTAAGATATAATATTCCATTGTCTTCTACAAATCTTTTGTGTCTGTGAAAAGAATATCAAAACTGAGGATCTTGTCTGTCAATATTCAGGTATTCAACATCAGACAGAGAAGCCATGGCAAAATACTGTTTATAAACTAATGAAAATAGAATTGAAAGCAATGAAGAAATGAATTCCAAAGAGAACTTATATGACTTGGGCCAGAAGAAGCTTCTATCCATAGTACTTGGCCGTATGGTTTGAATGATTTGGCCCGTGATGGATAACTTTGATAATTTATCACCCCAAATTTTGGTTGATTATTAAATCATCCATAAATCTATAATGCAAAGTTTCAAAAATACTATCGCCAAAGTTATTTTGGTTCTCTTTGCCTCGGTTTTATACGTTTTTGCTACACCACTGGGGAAATTTTGGTATTATACAACATTTTAGCCATAATCCTTTAATGTATCCTATATACCACAAGCAATCAATCCAAACACAAGATTAAATAATCCAAATAGTCGAATCATATCAAACCAAACGCCCCCACAGAGATTTAGAGTAACAAGCATTGCATAGAAATGGCTGACCTAAACTAGACCTGCAGCATGCCAACAGGACAGCCATTTCTACTAGCAAGAACAGACCTCTCATAATTCTGAACAGTTTCCAGGAAAAGATAATCTGAATGAATGTTCTGATGAAGAGGGTCGAAAGCCATACCTTCCGGCGAGGAGGGATTCTTTAAGCCAATTGTTAAACTCTGCAGCCCATGAAGCAACAGAGTCACTGGGGTCTACTAAAGTCCTCAAGTTATGCGTGGCAGAACCGGAGCCAACTATGAGGACGCCCTCTTTCTTAAGGGGGGCCAAGGCCCTCCCCAAGTTATAATGATGAGTTGCATCCATTTTTGTCTGGACAGAGAGCTGACACACAGGAATATCAGCACCTGGATACATGAGCATAAGTGGAACCCATGCTCCATGGTCCAGCCCACGCTTCTTATCCTCGACCACTTGCTCGAATCCACCTTCCTCCAGCAATTTCTTCACCTTATTCGCCAACTCCGGTGCACCAGGTGCTGGATACTTGAGCTGTCCAAACATAATTAGCGTTAATTGTTATTGCATGTAGTAAATACACAAACCATGACCAAATTTATACATAAACTTTTACGGATTTCGAATTTGGGCCGAGTCTAAAGTGTGCTAGCCAATAATTTGATTGTTTGAAGTCCAGTTAGGAACTTGGAACTACTATTTGAAAGCTCTAGATGGTCGTTTTCTATTAGTACCCGTATTGTTAGGTTTGAACGCTGAAATTGGTCGGAAAATGGCTTGAAAGTCATGGTCCTTTATTGGGTTTTTTTTTTGGTCAAAATATGGATTCATGTGTCATGTACAATTAGAAAGTCATGGCCGGCAGCTTTCCAATGATAGTCTCGAAAATTGTCCATTAGACTCCGAACAATCAAGTTATTGGCTAGCGCAAACTCTCGACCAAGCTAAACTCCAATTTTAAAGTTCTTATATTTTTTGACCAAAATTTTAGTTTTGGTCAAAAACTAAAATTTACCTAAGTTAATTTAATGGTTTTTTGTATTCATGTTTTAACCTTCTGACAATTCAGTCTATCCTTTTCGAAGCAATAGTATTTGCATTCAACTTCTTTTCCACAACAATTCCTTCTCGACTGTCATAAATCTTACATGAAATGTCTACTATGATGAATCTATAATACAGTATATTTCTAAATTATTGAAAATGACATTAATATCATACTGCGATCATTTACATGGCTATAACAAGACAAAACAGTGAGGATTCAAAAAAATAAATAACAAATTGTAGATGAAGACCTATGAAATGTAGGATATCGATTCTTCCCCATATGTTTATCCTATTTTGTCTTTTTCCTAGACCTTACCAAATATTTTAAATTACCGTTATAAATTAGCCTCATTGTTCACCAACCACATCAATGAACAATCAAGCAAGAGAAGGAGTGAAAAAATGTTCAAATTTATAAGAAAAGAAATAAACCAATCAAGCAGAATTAAATGGAGCCATCTCTACGACCTTGAAACTAAACCAATTTTTTTTTTTTTAAAAAAAATAAAAAAAAAATCAACTTGATCAGCCATCTCAGATTCTCAGCTACACTAAGATCGAGAAAATGCAGAAATCAGCTCAAATTAATAAAATTGATAGACAATAGGAAGCATAAGAAAATAAATAAAGCAATCAAGCAGAATTAAATGGAGCCATCTCTGCGACCTTGAAACTAAACCAATTTTTTTTTTTTTTAAAAAAAAATTCAACTTGATCAGCCATCTCAGCTACACTAAGATCGAGAAAATGCAGAAATCAGCTCAAATTAATAAAATTGACAGACAATAGGAAGCATAAGAAAATAAACAAAGCAATCAAGCAGAATTAAATGGAGCCATCTCTGCGACCTTGAAACTAAACCAAATTTAAAAATAAAAAAAATAAAAAAAAATCAAATCAACTCGATCAGCAATCTCATCTACACTGACATCTTAGAAAATGCAGAAACGAGCTCAAATTAATAATATTGAGAGAGAATAGGAAGCATAAGAAAATAAATAAAGCAATCAAGCAGAACTAATGGAGCCATCTCTGCGACCTTGAAACTAAACCAAATTTATTAAAAAAAAAAAAAAAAATCAACTCGATCAGCCATCTCAGCTACACTAAGATCTTAGAAAATACAGAAACGAGCTCAAATCAATAAAATTGAGAGATAATAGGAAGCATGATTAGAGTTAAATCAGAACCTGGTACAAAGGCTTGGGGAAGTTGTAGAAGTCGTAGATGGTATCGGAAGGTCCGGCGATGGCGTTGACGGCCGGGTGGGTGGTTTCCCAGTGAGCCGAAATAAGCAGAATCGATTGGGGCTTTTCGCTCAGAAATTTCTCCCGGAATGATTTCAGGAACTGCCTCGCCGGAATGCCGTCGTCCACCGACAGCATCGGCGATCCGTGCGAGATGAAATACGTCTCCTTCAGATTCAATCCCCCCGTGTTTGAAGTCGCCGCCATTTTCGCTCAAATGCAGAGCTCTCTTTGCTTCTATTGGAGATTTTGGAGTCCAATCAATGTGTGTTTGTTGCGTCCAATTATTTATGACTTAGCAATATTATTTAGAGTTGCGTAACGACGTGGATGTATATAATAAAATAGGCAAAACTACAAATTAAATAATGAACTTTATCCTAATTTGCAATTGCAATATAATTTTTGGATCTTTGTAATTAAATACACAAACTTTTATTTTTTGCAATTATAATATGGTGTTTTTTTCCGGCGAACGGAAAATCGAGTCAACACCCACATCCCCACGAGCAACCCCTCTCCGATCTCGCCCGTCAGGCCCTCACCGGAAAAATTCGGCGTTGACTCGATTTTTTATTTGCCGGAAAAAACACCCATATTGTAATTGCAAAAAATTGAAAGTTTGTGTATTTAATTGCAAAGATTCAAAAGTAATGTTGTAATTGCAAAAAAGTAGAAAGTTTTCCCTATATAATAATGCAGATTAATTTATTAGTATAAGATTGTGTGCACATTAAATTCATGACCTATGGGAAAAGTTTTAAAGGTGGTCCAAATTTCAATTTTCCCTCCAAAAAATGGCAGATATATTCACTCTATCAATAATCGAGCCGGATCTGGTGTATCATAAGGGATTTGCCTTTTCTATTGATTCCTATGGATTGGATCAAAAACAATTCTTGAATGAGGTCAAGGATGAATCGAAAAAGAAATCTTTATTGGTTCTACCTCCTATTTTTTATGAAGAGAATGGATCTTTTTCTCGAATAATCAGAAAAAAAAAATGGGTTCGGATCTATTGCGGGAATGATTTGGAAGATCCAAAACCAAAAATAGTGGTATTTGATGATAAATAAATTAGCCTCATTGTTTGGAAGATACTGACAGGATCAAACAAAAACAAGTACTCCCTCCGTCCCGGCTAGCTTGAGGCATTTTTTTTTGCACGTGAACTAAGGAATGAGTATTTAGTGTTAAGTATATTGGTAATAAAATTGGTTACGTGTTAAGTGTGTATCTTTTGTTTTTTATTCTATTTTTATTCATTATTTTTATTAATTTAATTAATTTATCTCAAATATTAATTAATTTTTTTAAATTAAAATCAATATTTATTTTAATACTCTCTCCGTCCCATTACAAGCTTATAAGTAATTAAGGAGCACGAATATTAAGGAATAAGTATTTGGAGAGTGTTTAGATTAGATAAAGTAGGAAAGAGAATACTTTAAATGATAAAATAGGAAAGAGAAAAGTAAAAATATAATTAAATAAGTAATAAGATAAAAGAGATAAAAGATTAAATGATAAAACATGAACGAGAAAAGTGGTAATTATTTCCTTTTATGGAAAGGAGGCACTTGTAATGGGACACCCAAAATGGAATACTTAGATACTTGTAATGGGACGGAGGGAGTAACATTCTCTTACTCACACTCAAATATACAACGAGGCGTAAAAAAAGTTTAAAAAATTAAGGATACAATTAGTTAAACAAAACACAATTAAAAATCCTTATTTTTTCCTTAATTCATTCCTTATATAAAAACGACTCAAGCTAGTTGGGACGACTCAAAAGAGAATACGCCTCAAGCTAGACGGGACGAAAGGTGTAGCATTTTTATATACGACTCAAAAGATTGGGAACAACAATTGTTGCTTTTCCTTTTATTTTTAGTTTTTGTTTGGTTTCTTAGGTAATTTACTAGTTTGTTTATGTTTTGCAAAAATTGAATTTGATTTAATAAGTAAATTCTATATAACTTAAGTGAGTATCAAATGGACAAAAAGAGGTGGATGTAGATCGTAAAATTAATTAAGAATATTTGTAAGTATCATCCGTGACGATTATTCGTGAACATCAATTATGTTTAAGTTAAATTAATATTATTATTTTCTGTTTTAGACTCTAATAGCTTCAAAGTTATTGAAACATAAAAAAAATTATGTTTTATCAACAACTGAACTTTTTTGATCTATTTATATAGATGACGTAAAATATGCTACACATGCATTAATTACGTCGATTATATTAGCAAGGATTATGACATATAAAGGTTATTTATTTATGTTTGCACTTAAAGAGAGTAGTTTATTGGAGCAAATTGAACCAACAAATAATGACACTTGCAAACGAATATTTAACCTTTTTCTTAAAAGTACATATATTAAAATCACTTGTTTATAGTTTGACAGGAAATTAATTATGATAATGATCCTCTTAATATAGATATATAGATAAGAAAATATAAAGAGAAAAAAAAAACCCTAATATTATTGAGTGAACTTGAAATAAAGTTTTTCAGTTTCTTGAGGGCCACAAACTGAATAACCATAACTCTAAGGACTAATTGTGTAATTTTGATTTTGTCAGAAAAGGAAGAAGAAGTGTGTCAATGGATGAATTAACGAAAATTATAGCCTGCTGTGAATCAAACTTTCCCTTTTCTTATTGAATCAACCGTCTCCTGCCGTGAAGTAATTCTCTGCTTCTGTAACAGCCAGTTTTATTTAATGTCCGATTTAATTTTATGGATTGATATGAATTTCTCCAAATAGTGTGGAATTATGAGATTAGAATACGTTTTATTGCTAAATTTCATGGGGTTTTATCAGTGATGCAACTTTTGGAATGTGCTGCTTCCTGTGAAACTTCCTCATAATTTGATATGTGAAAAATGATCTTCCTCATAATTTGGATGTTGGTTGATTTTAGGGCTCTATATCTGCTTGTCTCGGTATCACCCTAATCTGGCATTGCTATTCCAATGAGCATTTTTTTTAGAAATCTTGATTTTATCCTATTTAGGTTTAGTATTCTGCTGTTGTATAGCCTGAGTGATGCCTTCGGATAATTGTGCAGTATGATTATTTCTGCTGAAATATCATATCATATTTACTGTAACTCTCTGGAGACTTTTTCATGAATTTTTAGAGGTAGGTGTTGCTGACCAGCTAACATCTGATTCGATTTAGCGTTGAAGCTCTCGAAAACTGTTGATTCCATGAACATAAGAAGTGTAGTTGCTGTATTCTATAAACTTTTGTCTTATCTGCTCTGATCCTGTTGGTATATCAATGATTATATTGATGTAAATTTAGACATGGGTGTCCATCATTAGAGGGACCTTTTCTTTAGTCCTATCAATTTTCTAGTGTGGCGGTTTTATAAGAAACTATATTTAATTGGATTGAACTAATCTTGATTAACAATGAGAAGTACTAGCTACAAATCGTCAATAGATTGATTGTTGGTTTATTCATTTGTCTGGTAAAACTTTACACATTTCTTTGCAATATCAGCGTGAACCCAGGTACACGATGAGCTTACAGTCGTTATGACTAGCTGCTCAGTTGTTTCTTTGTTCCTTTAATGATTGGTGATTAGTCATGCATGCTGCATTTGCTGGAGCAAGATGATGCCTCAAACGTTCTTATCAGAGTATCACGAAACTTGTTAATTAGATATGCATATAACCAATGGTAACAGATTCAGTACTTTGTTACCAGCAGGGTGCTAAAAATGTTAATTAATGATCAAATGTATGAGCTTTAGCAATGAACTTAGAAGCAATTAAAAGACACTGACATTTTCTCAAGTCCCTAAAGTGACTTTGTGGTTGCATGCCATGTCCTAATCCAAGTGTTACATATATTTATGTCATGCATTTTTAGATTATATATGGTTCAGATATGCACCATATATGTTTTTACTTTCTAGATTAGTGGGTATTGGCTGTGATAAGGTCTTTTGACAGCCATTTTCATCATGGTCAAATCTACTGTGATAGATTTTATGTAGCTTTTAAGGCAATAAGATTGCTGGACAGCCAACGCTGGATGACACTGAAAGAATATCTTCATTGGGACTACTTAAATTTTTCAGATCGTAATATTTTCACATATGCGTATGCTAGTAGTTATGGAGGAAATGATAACATGGTCGAGGTGAACATTTTAGTCAACTGTTATTAAATTTGAGAATATTATGTCTATAGGGGAAAAACAAGAGAGATATCAAAATACTTCATTACCAACTGGGTGCACATATTAAGCTTTTACTGACATATTCATTATTTTCATTGGCAATTACAGTTATTGACTGTTACATATATTAGGTTTCATAGTACTTTATTTTTTTGGTAAATTTGTCACCTTATTGTTGGTGGTTTCTTTTCAACTGAACTGTCAAGTTGGCAGACTGCTTTGAGATATATGTTAAGATTTCTTGCAAAATAAGGAGAGATGAATGACGCTAGTACACCAACTTGGATGGTGAAGCAAAGAAGGATGCATATGCATAACTTCCTTATGCAGACATATAGCTTTAACCATTTTATGTGGCCACACTTTGCTTTTTCCTCTTTTAATGATTATTTGTCATTCTATATAATCAGTACATATTGGTTTTATTTTACTACAATGTGAAGCAAATAAGTATAGTACTTGGTAGCTCAAAACACAACCTTTTCTACTGGTTGATTTTTATAGTTATTTTAGATAACTCAAAACACTGTTATGGAGCTCCAACCTGCATTTCTCTTTATATTTATATATACAAGCCCTATTTTTCAGACCTCTTTATGCTCGAGTCTCTGTTTCTTTCTGCTTTTTGGGTTTCATCTCACTATCTCAGCATAGGTTGCCAATTTTTTATTATCAGGAGCCAGGTCAATCTCTGTAATGGAACTAGCAGACAGGGCTGTTGGATTGCTTCTATCAGTCATCAGTTTATCCATATTCACATATTATACTTTCTGGGTTATCATCTTGGTTAGTTAATCTCTTTCCAAGATTATTTCATGTTTTATGTACTTTTCAAACTTCCTTTCTGATGGATGACTCATTTATCTTCTTCCAGCCTTTTGTTGACAGTGATCATTTTGTGCACAAGTACTTCCTGCCTCAAGAATACGCCATTCTCATTCCTGTATATGCCGGTGTTGCTCTGATTTGCTTCCTTTCTGTTTTTATTGGATATGTGATGCTGAAATCCAAAAAGAAAAGGGCATAGGATGAATCTTCGCCTTCATTGGTTGAGCTATCATGACACCGTTTCTCATCTAGTCGATTATCTTAGGTAGTACGATGTACTTCTCATAGATTTTGCAGTGTAAGTATTTTTTTCATAACTTGACGACTGAAGCTCTTTCTAGCACAACCTTCTGGTTGACACTTCCTGCCATTCTCCACTTTTGATATCTTTGTCGGCTAAGGATGCATATTTTATGATTGGCTTCGTTTTTTTTGGAACCTCCAGTTTTCCATCTAGGCCATAAGAGTAGAATAAATGAAAAATGAGGAATATGTTTTCTTCTATTGTGGTTTATTTACATCTTGGTCTTGGATGAAGTTTTGTTGGAAGTATATAAAGTTACATTTCAATAGCTGGGTGGGTTGTCTAGTATGCATGATTCGCGTTATTTTTTTTTTTGGGAAAGAGTTATTGGGGATTATGATTGCCAGCAATATGATGCCAAGGTAAATAAAACACAAAAGATTACCTACCTTGCATTTGGAAAATATTTACCAAATTACAAGGAATCTAATGAAAAAATATTTACAAAAAATAATCTAGAACTGAGCCCAGTAACAGGAGACAGCTTATACATTTTTTTCACAAAATTTGAATCTTTAAAATGGCCATGGCATATTGCACAAGGTTTTCAATAGGTACACGTTGAGGCGACAGACGATTTTTGGTTGTTCAATATACATGACTGTAAAGCTCATAATGTTGTGTGATAGCAAAAATTCATCTCCTCTATAGTAAACAGAGATGTTGATCTTTGCTATGTATAAGATACCTATACTCCACAAATCTGCTTCACAAAGGCTGGATGCTAATCTAAAAGTGTGCTTCCTTCCTTCACAAGCACAAAAAGGCCGCCGTCTCCTCTAGATATCCGGAAATCTTTGTCGAGGTATGTAATCAGAAGCCATGATTTCGTCTGTTCACCGGGAATGCGAACCTTAAGAGGAGGCTGGCCAGAGATGGTGCGTGCTATGCCCTCGATTGCATTTTGAAGTGGATTCAGAGACTGCTGCACTGGCGATAAGTTTATGCTCTGCCCAAAAATATTGACACTTTCTGGAAGATCTATGCTAGACTTGATCCCTGGAGGCTCGAATTTCCCTTCTTTAAATTCAACCTGCATCATTTTTTAACAATGAGTAGTTAGGTAACATGTATCTCTGCCCACGGAGCACACTAGCTTCATCTATGCTGATTAATCGGTGGTGTACTACACCGGAAATCAGTAAAGGAAGCCACAGAATTACAGCATTGTGACGAAATTGGTATCTCAAACATTCATCAGTTTCAGACTTCGAATCCCACTTGTCAATAGTATCTATATTTGGGACCGTGACAAACGAATTTGTCTGATTTATTTCTCGCTTGTCATTCGTATGTACTGGTGGTTTAAATGAAGTACCTGTATTCTTGATGGGCTCCGGACTTCAAACGATGCTATAGCACTAAAAGACAAGGTGGAAACAGGGCTTGATAACGTGGTGGAATTATCAATGGTAAGGCTGCTTGAGTCAATAGATTGGCTGATCTTTTCAACTTTCACAAATGGAATACTGTTTGCTGCCAGCAGAGGCAATAGTTCAGAGAAGGCTGTGTACCTGAGGCATGGAAAATAAAAAATCTGAGGAATTGCAGAAACTTACACAGCTTCATATATCGTCTATTGAATTTCTGTCTTTAATGATCTCAAGCAATAGAGTCAAATTGATCAGAAGAAAAATGAGCTATTCTAAGTTCATCATGTACTTCATCCATTTCTCATGATTTCAGACTATACTTTCTTTCAGTGTATTTAATTTCTGTCTTTAATAATCTCAAACAAAACAGCCAAATTGATGAGCAGTAGCATATGGAGCTATTCAAAATCTATCTACTGTCCATTTTTCATGTTTCCGGACTATATTAACAATACTGTCATTCAGTGATACAATGTTTTGTCGCCTTCCAATGGCATAGTTTCAACATCACCAAATACCAGGTATAATCTGGCGAATAAGATCCTATAAACAACCTTGCTAGCTCCTTTTTACTGCAAAATATTGCATCCACACTAGTATAAACAGTGCCCTTTATGATTTTATGAGTCCCATAAACAATGCTAGTATGACTGCCAACTCTAGTGACTTAAACAGCCAAATGTCTAAAAGGAGTGAGCCTTGAGCTGAGCTCCGGCACTGCGACCAAAAGGCACGCCTTAGTAATTCATTCACCTTTTATTTTAATAGTGTGTTTAAAACTATGATGATAAGACCTGATTGAACTAATTTTTTCAATGAACGAAAAGAAAGAAGTTTAAGAAGTAATATGACGCGTATGGGTAGGAAGATTGATAAATGTCAGTAAGCTAAGTAATCACAGGACTAGAATGCATATTCTACCTTCACCACCACACAACATTTTCTTTAAATCCTCTTTAGCATCCTTTAAATGATTAATGATGGATGATTAATGGAAACGTAACTGTAGCAAGAGACTAATTTTTCTTTCATCGAAATCTGAGTCACCACTGTGTGCCATGACAAGAGGGTGTTTGGCTAAGCTTATCTTAGATATCATATTAGTTAAAGATGTGTGCCATGACAAGAGGGTGTTTGGCTAAGCTTATTTTAGATATCATATTAGTTAAAGATGTTTTAGGAGCTTATAAGATGAAATATCTTGAGATTTATAAGTTGTCAAAGTGTTCCACATCTTCTTTCCTTCATGTACTAAGGGGGAATAACTATCAGTTAAAGAAGAATTCGCCTTAAACATCTCTATCTAGGGAAAAAACCACTAAGGCCAGGGTGAAAATGTCTTAAAGTTAGTCTTTATGGAATCAAGAATAGAAATATTATTGGTAAACCACTAAGGCCAGGGTGAAAATGTCTTAAAGTTAGTCTTTATGGAATCAAGAATAGAAATATTATTGGTAAAATGCAAGCAGTTTTATTCCTATTGTTGGACTCCTCCCCCACATGTCCATACAAGCACGTGGGGCTTGAATCTACAATTCTACACAACTTTAAAAATAAATGTCATGCCTCTGTGCTATTATAAAACAGAGTTCCACGTTCCTTTCCTTCATACATTTATAGTTATTAGTTATTAAAAATAGCAGGTTTAAGGAAGGTTCAATACTCACATATCTCATGTAGAAGAGAAACATAGATACAACCTGTATACAACTAAGAGTAGAAAATGTAAGTATTGTATCATGAACAATGAACCAAAAGCTAAGTTCAATGGCATGACCTGCCCTTACTATATGTTGTACACTGGTTCTACCATTTTGTGTCAATATCTTGAAAGAACAAGCAACAAATTGGGAAAAAGCAGAAGTTAAACTCCCCAGTCCCAAATATAAACGGCTTAATATTATAAGGTGGAACTCACTGAAAACAATCCAAAATGAAATTCATTGGTTAGAGAAACCCATATAAATAGAACATGAAAACATTCTCAAGTGATCCTACTGTAATACACTTGAAATGTATGGCATATGGCCTCAGATATGTTCAACCAAATCCCTCACGAGTGAAAGCTTCCTTGAACAACATGGGTCAGTTAAATACTCTTATCAGGTTACACTGGTATAAAGCAAGATGCCCATACTCACAATATCCAACATCTATCCAAATTAAAGTTTTAAACAAGGCAGAAATTTTCTCAGTCTACAGAATGGAGAACAGAGCTATGAAATCTGTTAGCAAAGTAACTAGTGAAGAAGCCACATTGATGATTGATGTTAGCTTTTACCCTCTACTTCTAATATTCAGCCCTAATTATGATAAAGCCAATAACTCAATTAAAGAAACAGTTCAGTTCCCACAACTTTCCCATTTCAATCAAAGAAATGATAAGGCCAATTAACCACACAAAATGCACAAAGTAGCAAACCCTAATTAATCAAGTATGAATCAGCCAAAAAACTCACACTAATATCCAGTTCCCATCGAGCAATTCGGGGCATTCGGTAGGCGCGGGGGTCGGATTCGCCGCCTCCAGCTGAGAAACAAGCTCAACAGCCTCGGCCCGGACCTCCGCGGAAGCTCGGAACCCTAAATCGGAGCCGTAAACGGTATCCACCAGAGCGCGTTTCAGCTCCGAGAGCCTGCCGTCGTCGGCGTCGTCAGCGACGGGGCTTCCATTGCCCAATTGAACTCCTCCCCACTCGTCCTCGTCCTTGGGCGGGTCCGAGCCCGAGAATCTGGAGGCCGCCTCCGCCTCCGGCTCCGGCTCCGATTTTTCTCCCCATTCATCGACGTAGGCGGGATTGTCGGAGGAGGCGCGGATGGAGAAGGCGCGGCTAGGGTTTGGCGAGAGGGAGAGAGATTGCGATTTGGGGGAAAAGCTGCGATTGGTTTGAGAGAGAGAGAGGAGATTGGAAGGAGGGCGGAGGCTTAGGAGGAGAGCCATTGCTGCTGTGGCGGTGAATTTCTGATTGAATTATTATGATTTTCGATATTTATTATTATTATTATTTGAGAATAATACTTTGATTTTTCTCGTGCAAGTCTGCATCACACGTAATTTTGTAGATTGTTTTCTGCAAAAAAAAAAAATATTGGATTTTATAACTTCCCTCGTTGCTGAATGATGTCGGTTGGTCCTAATTCTTCCACCAAATAATTTGATTTTTAGCACCTAAAAATTGATTTTGAGAAAAAGAATGTGACAATTATATCATTTTCTATGGATCTTAGAAGCAAAGCATCGAAGAATTTAATGACAAATCAAATTTGTTCCACTACAATAATAATAACCGAGTTCCTGAGAAAAGGAGGATCCATTTCGTCGGTTAATTTATCTCACTAATTTACATTTTTTTTAGTAATAATTAATTAATGTACAAACCTACTCTATCTCTCTCTTTTTTAATAAATCTTTATCTCATTATTTAATGTTAAGATGAAGCCACATATTTTTTTGGTTCTACGATGTGGGGTCACGTTTATTGTACAGATACATATGTTACAAATAAAATTTCTCTTAATCTTAAATTATTGGGCAGTTGAAAGTTGGAGTTGCAAGTCCTTACAATATTGTAAATTTTTATCTTTAATTAGTATCACCGCCGTGCATCGCACGGGTGAGTGTACTAGTATTAAGAATGGGAAAGAGAGGGTTCGTTCACACTTAGGTGACTTGGGTCTAGGGTTTTTAGTTTCTCTATTATATTAAGACATTGGTTTGTTCGAATCCAACTGAAGTTTTTTAATTTCATAATAAAACCAAACTGATCGACCAAGCAAAAGGTTAGGTTTCTCCAAAATCATAACCGAACCAAAACCGTACGAGCTTAAAATCGAGGTGAACTGTAACACAAGTGGTGAATAAAAGTAAAACCCCCTTGAAAACACTGAAATTGTGCGATCTCCACGTAATCACAATAAAACCAAATCGATCGACCAAGCAAAGTTAGGTTTCTCCAAAATCATAACCGAACCAAAACCGAACGAGCTTAAAATCGAGATGAACTATAACACAAGTGATGAATAAAAGTAAAACCCCCTCGAAAACACCGAAACTTTGCGATCTCCATGTTATAACTAGAGGTCGTCAAGGGTTCAAACCCCCAGTTTCTCAACTCCCAGTCAAAAAAGAAGAAAACTAATTCAGATTTTTATAATATGAATACATATTTTACTCTTTGTTTGTTCGACCAAGCAAAGTTAGGTTTCTCCCAATGCATAACCGAACCAGAATCGAATAAGCTTAAAATCGAGCTGAATTACAACATAAGTGGTGAATAAAAGTAAAACCCCATTAATTGTGCGGTCTCTACGTTATAACTGAGAGGTCATCAAAGGATTCAAACCCCCAATTTCCTAAACCCCAAGTCATAAAAGGGAAAAAAAAAAACTAGTTTAGAATTTTATAATAAAAATACATATTTTACTTTTGGTTTTTCCAATCAATCAATCACTCAAATTAACATAGGAAACAATATCTTGATGATCAATCCCAATATTAGAGGTTTGAGAATTATCCACAAAGGGGTGAAGAAGAAGCTCCTCCACAGTCCCTCTTCTCCTCCAATGCCTCTCCAAGCACCTCTGGCAGAAGCTCTCGAACTCCGGCGAGCCCATCCTCGCCACGCTCTCCACGCCGTCGTCGTCGCCGAAGCAAACGGCGCACATTAGCGTCACCCAATCGAGCCTCTGGCCGGGCCCCACGAGCGGGAAGCGGCCGACGAAGCACTCCATCGCCACCACCCCGAGCGACCACACGTCGCCGGCTGCGCCGTTGCCAGCACCGCCGTCCCACCGCTCCGGGTCCATCCGCTCGGGGCTCATGTACGGGCATGTGCCCCCGCGGCGGATGTGATCCGCCGCGGCCCGACTCGCCCCGAAATCGGCGAGCTTCACTTGCCCCCTCGAGTTCACTAGTAGGTTTGATGGCTTCACATCTCCGTGCACAATTCCGAGCCCGTGTAGATATTGCAGCCCTTTCAACACGCTTGTCACGACTCCTGAAATTAGGGACTCGATTTTTCGGTTATTCGGGTAATTGCAGTATATGAACTGAACGTATAAAGTATATGCACTGTGAGACACTTTAATAATATAATAGTGCAAATACTTTGTTCCTTATATGTATGATATGTCAAAAACATATAAAGCACATGCAGGTATTCTCACAAACGGGTTGGGATCAATCGAAAATGGTAAATATTCGCGAGAACTAAGAACGCTGAACAAGAGCATAAAATCAATTAACAAGAAAAAATGATTGAAGAAACACCCTTTATTCGAATCCTGCAGTGGGCGGAAAAGTTATTTTTATTCGTTCATCTCTTGTTCCATTAATTTTATACACTTGTTTATCGATTATATTCCCTTGTTCAGCCTTGTTTCTCACGGATTTTTACCATTCTCATATGATCTTAAACCTCATATGATTGTGGTGTTTTTTAATTTGAATATCCCTTGTAACAACTTTGGTTGAAATTGAATATGATTGTGGTGTTTTTTATATATATTTTAAAAAATATATATAAAAAAAACATTTTTTAATCCTAAGACACCGGACATTGTTAGGTGTCGAAAATAACAAAAGGAGCATATTTATGCGCTAAAAGACAACGGACAATGTCCGATGTAATAGGTATCTACGACACCTGACATTGTCCGGCGTCTTTTAGTGAGATTTTTAAAGATCTCTTACACCACCCTCTATGACACCAGACATTTTTAGCATAAGACCACTGACAATGTCCGGTGTCTATCCCCAAAAATGTAGTAGTGCATTCTCATATGATCTTAAACGTCATATGATCTTAAGTGTATATATTCCGGGATTAGATCCTCTATCCTAGACAACTTTCGTGTGCCACAGTGTGCCACTACGAATTTTAATACTTTTTAATAATGTTTATTATAAAATAAAATTTTATTATGTCATACAACATGATTAACATTTATAGCAAAGAATTAGAATTTTTAAAAACTACATATTATAATTTTGGAATATTTTGATCATAAAAATACTTATTTTGGTTAGTTATTCAGAAAATATGGTATATAATTTTTAAAAATTCTAATTTTTTGCTATAAATGTTAATAATGATGTATTATATGACATAATAAAATTTTATTTTATAATAAACATTATTAGAAAATATTAAAATTCGTAGTGACACACAGTGGCACACGAAAATTGTGGGATAGAGGATCTCATCCCATATATTCCAATGCAAGTGTTCTTGCCATTCTGACCATACGAGTTTTTTTTTTAATTCTTTTTAAAAAAATTTATTATTACCAAAGAAAGAAAAACACACTCATACACTACTTTCTATGGCGTTATTAGAACCCCCAACTTCTCAGTTGGAGGAAAATCGTCAAATCAGCCAGCAGACTGCACTTCGTCGTCAACCTTACCCCTTGAGCTAGACACAAATTCTATATACTATTATATATCATATATAATTTGATGATTTAGATTTTAGGGGTTGACACAAAAAGTTTAGATACTAAGATCTAGAAAAAT
>JAYJMF010000044.1:6041241-6056191 GCA_036873715.1 Salvia sclarea | reverse complement strand
CTGAACAAGAGCATAAAATCAATTAACAAGAAAAAATGATTGAAGAAACACCCTTTATTCGAATCCTGCAGTGGGCGAAAAAGTTATTTTTATTCGTCCATCTCTTGTTCCGTTGATTTTATACACTTGTTTATTGATTGTATTCCCTTGTCCAGTCTTGTTTCTCACGAATATTTACCATTCTCGTATGATCTTAAACCTCATATGATTGTGGTGTTTTTTTAATTTGAATATCGCTTGTAACAACTTTGGTTGAAATTGAATATGATTGTGGTGTTTTTAATTTTCATGTTAAATTGAATTTTTGAGAAATTGAATTACAGATTTTAGAAAATATATAAAAGAAACATTTTTTAATCCTAAGACATTGGACATTGTTAGGTGTCGAAAATAACAAAATGAGCATATTTATGCGCTAAAAGACAGCGGACAATGTCCGATGTAATAGGTATCTACGACACCTGACATTGTCCGGCGTCTTTTAGCGAGATTTTTAAAGATCTCTTACACCACCCTCTATGACACCAGACATTTTTAGCATAAGACCACAGACAATGTCCGGTGTTTATCCCCAAAAATGTAGTAGTGCATTCTCATATGATCCTAAACCTCATATGATCTTAAGTGTATATATTCCGGGATGAGATCCTCTATCCCAGACAACTTTCGTGTGCCACAGTGTGTCACTACGAATTTTAATACTTTTTAATAATGTTTGTTATAAAATAAAATTTTATTATGTCATACAACATGATTAACATTTATAGCAAAGAATTAGAATTTTTAAAAACTATATACTATAATTTTAGAATATTTTGATCATAAAAATACTTATTTTGGTTGGTTTTCAGAAAATATGGTATATAATTTTTAAAAATTCTAACCTTTTGCTATAAATATTAATAATGATGTATTATATGATATAATAAAATTTTATTTTATAATAAACATTATTAGAAAATATTAAAATTCTTAGTGGCTCACGGTGGCACACGAAAATTGTGGGATAGAGGATCTCATCCCATATATTCCAATGCAAGTGTTCTTGCCATTATGACCATACGAGTTTTTTTTATTTAATTCTTTTTAAAAAATTTATTATTACCAAAGAAAGAAAAACACACTCATACATTACTTTTTAGGACGTGATTAGAACCCCCAATTCCTCAGTTGGAGGGAAATCGTCAAATCAGCCAGCAGACAGCAATTCGTCGTCAACCTTACCCCTTGAGCTAGACACAAATTCTATACACTATTATATATATCATATATAATTTGATGATTTAGATTTTAGGGGTTGACACAAAAAGTTTAGATACTAAGATCTAGAAAAATCGAAAAAAAAATCCTATATTTTCTATTCTATAAGTGATTGGTGTGAGTACCTTGACACATTATTCGTTTCCGATTAACTAGAACCGAACCGATTCCCAACCCTACCTGAAATGATCTGCTCCGGCAGCCTCTTCTTCTCGCGCAGCACATCGTGCAACGACCCGGCGTCCATATACTCCATCACTAAGCAGAGCTCGCCGCCGCCGCCGCCGCCGCCGCCGCCGCCCTCGACCTCCCTGAAGCCGCCGCTGAAAACTCCGACGCACCTGACCACGTGCTCCGACGAGTCCACGCGGCGGAGGATGTCGGCCTCGCGCACCCCCTCGTCGTCGCAGCGCACCACCTTCAGGGCGTAGACGGCGCCGGTGTGCTTGTGGGAGACCTTGTAGACGGTGCCGCCGCTGCCCCGCCCGAGGAGGGAGAGCTTCCTGAGCTCCGAGAGGGCACCGACGCCGGGCGAGGCGGAGCTGCTCGCCGACGACAGCGGCGACGGGTTGAGAGAGAGGCTGCAGGGTGGAGGTAAGGTGAGGCGGAGCACTTGTTGCTGCCTCCTCTCCCTCATTAAACCCCCGGCTGTTGTAATGGAATAGGATCAATGAGTAATAAACAGAAAGAAGTGTAAAGAGATTGGCTACGTTCACGGGCAGAAAAGTAGAACAAATTGTATTAGGCAGCTAGATTTTCGGCTTACAGATTACAAGATTACAACTAGGGGTGAGCATCGGTCGGTTTGGTAACCGAATCGAACCGAATTATCAAAACCGAAATAACCGAAATTTCCATAATAAGTATAACCGAAACCGAATCGAATAGTATTAAAACCGAACTTAAATCGAACCGAATATTTGGTTTGGTTTCGGTATAAAACTGAATAACTAGATAAATATTAATTCCTAAATGAAGATATAATAATATAAATTCAATTTTTATACCTTTTTAAATAAAAAGTAAAGTAGTTTAATTTTTATTAAATTAATTTTGATCAATAAGTTATAAAATATGAATACTACATTTAAAATATATCTATAATATTTTATATATTAATATATTTAAAATACATCTATAATATTAGTAATTCGGTTCGGTTTTCGGTTATTCGGTATTTTCACCTCTAAAATCGAAACCGAACTGAAATACCGAAATTTCTAAAATAAAAAATCGAAATCGAACCGAAATATTAATTCGGTTCGGCTCGATTTTTCGGTTATAACAGAATATTGCTCACCCCTAATTACAGCTCTCAAAGACCATATATATAGTATTATGAGAATACATCGGACGGGCTCAGCCCAAGTGTGCGAAGCGGGAGATATGTGTTGTAACGGAATATGATTAATGAGCAATAACAAATAGAAACGTAGAGAGACACACAGATTTACGTGGTTCACCAACGTTGTGCTGGCTATGTCCACGGGCAGAAAAAACGGCCCCCCGTCTAACTCTGCGAAGCGGGAGATGGATTCAGGGCATATCAAGGCTAACTTAGCTTGATTGATTAACTTACACTCTTCTTTCTAGCTAGGACTATTATATTGATGTTTATATACATAGATTTTGTGGCTGAGTTTGTGAAGTAGGATTGTGTGTGTAATGTTTAGAGGGTTTTGAGGGAGGGGAAGCTAATGGAGGTTTGGTGGGGAGAAGAAATAGGTATATTTGTTTGACATTTGTGAGGTGTTGAGTATCTAAAACCCTATTTTGATGGCTATATATCCTTGAGAATTTGCCTAGATACAATCGCCTAGAATCTACTTTCAACTGAATCACAAACTCACACAAACAATTTAAGACAAAAATTAATATTATTTGATTTCAATTGTACAAATTCTCTATATTGAATACAATGTGTAGATTGACATAGAGTCTCATATGAATTGATTGATTTACAACTAATTAGATGAACTAGAACACCCTTCTGAGATCGAACGTGAGTATATTATATAGAAAAAATATAAGGGAATAAATAATCAATAATTGAAAAAACAAAATGGAATGATAAAAGGTAAATGGAAACAATATTTAAGCAAGGTTGCATTTAAATGAAAATTCATAGATTAATATTTGAATCAAGGAAAAAGGGGTTCTATATAACCCTCTTGCTTGTTGAGCGAATGAGAGATTTTTATTTAAAAATAAATAAATACTACTCTCTCCGTCCCAACGAAGTTGATACGTTTCTTTTGGGCACGGAGTTTTAGAAGAGTTGAAAAGTAGTATAAAAGTGATAAAAAGAAAACGTAACAACTTTGTTGAAACGACCCGAAAAGGAAAATGTAACAACTTCGGCGGGACGAAGGGAATAACATTCAACAATTCTTTTCTGTGAAGTATAGGATAAAATGTGATAAATATAGTTGAAATGTCTTATTATATAATAAATTAATGTAATGTTTGGTAGTATTAATATTAAAATATTAGTAATATATGGTTCTGTATAATATATTAAAAATAGATGTAGTTAAAATTTATTATACTTACAATTTGTATTTACATATATTATTTCTTTAGATGGTATATTAATTCACACAAATTCGTATAATATTTTTGAATTTTTAATTAATTCATAAAAAAATAGTATATTTGTACCAAACAAATATTAAAATATTTTGTATAGTAGTAATATTTTATTTTATTATTAAAAGCCGAATAAGTCAATTGGACTGAACAGAGAATACGAATAAAATCACTCAAATTTTTATGTTGTTTAAAACTAAAGCAAAAGCCTTTACTCAAATTCAATTATCCCCAAAAAATCATTTCACGGCTTTTGGCGGGAAAACTGAGAGTGGTTTCGTCTGCGGCGGCGACACCAATGAGCTCGTCGGCGGCGGCGGCGGCGGAGGCGGAGGCGGAGGCTCCAGACTTGGTGTGCGAGCTCGACAGCGTTCGAGGCATCGTAGATGCGCTCTGCTCCGTGCGGTGGAAGCGCCTTCAGGTATGTATTCGGCTTCTCTCTCTCTCTCTCTCTCTCTCTCTCTCTCTCTCTCTCTCTCTCTCTCTCTTTCTCTAACAAAACCGCATCTTAATCTGCTTTCAATATCGATCAAATTAGGATGCTCTCATTGAATTATCCGAACACGGCATAGTCATAATCGTCGAGGAAACCGGTTGTCTTCAGGCCAAGGTTTACTTGCAACGCGAGGTATGCGTTTGATTTTGTTTCTCTAGCTCTAATTTTATTCTGAATTCCTGCAAATTATATGTTTAATTGGGGGTTTTGTTTCATGATTCTGCAGTTGTTTGTCAAATATGATTACACGGCGGCCGGCCGGCCGCGATTTGGGGTGAGCTTGGGGCTCTTTATTGATTGCCTTAATACATTTTCAGTCCCGGGCCGCTCCAATGTTCTCGAGCTCCGCTATCCGGGGCCTGATATGCAGCTCATGCTTCGGTTTGGATTCTAACTCCTTCGCTCTTGAATTTGTTTAGTTTTGGGTGAGAAACTAAAAGGATTCGTGTAGTTTGTCTTCATTATGCTGTGATTGCTAGGAATTGATGATGGACTGGTTTTCTTGTTGTGCTTTTTTCATCAAGGATTTGGACTCTGATGTGCTCCTAGTAGAGGATTTTGTTTTCTAGATTAGTTGTTAAATAAGAAAAGATTTATATTGCTGGAATGTTTGATTGTGGGGGAGTTTGGAGGTAAGTGGAAGATGGAGGGAGAAATTGATGACATCTTTGATGTTATTGAACTCTATGATTTTTTGAATTTTCTATGGTTTTGAGTTTTTATGAACTTAACCATGCTGATATCCTGCAAATTTTTGTTTTGCAAATAAGAAACTCCTAGATGATGGAATATTTTGTAATAGTTTGTGATATTGACATCTTGGGACGACAAGAAAATGAGATAGTGAGGACCTAAACTCCAGTCGACCAGTGTAGAGTGATTCGACATAAAACAAGATGAGTGAGATGGGAGCAACTTTTGATGTTATAATAAGATCTTGTTAACTAAATGCAGTTTACTGCATTCAGCGTAGAAGGCATCTGGAAGATGCCAAACATGTTTCCTTACATCAAACTATCATAAGATTAATGTGGCACTGATGATATGTTAGGGGAAACTGTATATATTTGTGAAAGGTCTGCTCACACATAATGCTTTTGTAGTTCTGAGGTCTTTTTGTTTATAACATTTATTTTAGTTAACGTGATCATTTACTTATTTTACATGTCACAGATCTGTTGATTCTCCAGATGCCTGCATCTATGCAGAGATAAGGACAACAATTCCAGAAACAATTTCATGGGACTACAACTTTGAGCCCGCGGGAAGCACTCCTCTTAGTTTCACGGTTAAAGTATTTTTGCTCCTTTATGCTATATTTTTAATTTCTATAATTGTTACCCGTATACTGGTGAACATAAGTTACTCTCTTCATACGTGAGCAGATCTAATATGTCCAAACTTATAATAAGCACAATATATTGCTCGAAAAGAAGAAGAAATGAAAATTTAGCTTCTCTTGTGGAAGATAAATTCTCTTATCATGTCCCTGTAAATCTTGTATGTGGTGCCAAAACCAAAGTCCACTTGCAGCAAAGTACTTCAGCACTCGTGCAAAAAGTATTGTCAACAAGATTCTTTTTATCAGAATATATCTACATGTGCCTAAATTTGAGCTGATTACTCCACACCATCTCTCCTCCATGGCATCATCTCAACATTTAACCTCACTTGCCATAGCTACCATGACTATTTATACAACCAATGATCAAAAGGGACAACCAATGATCAAAAGAGACATTCCTTTTTTCTTTTAATAAGATTGAAAATGGGCATTCCTAAAATTGACACTCGTATGAAGGTTTAATACGTAAGCATCTTTTCTGGATTTTTTGGTTTGATAAAAGCTGTTGGGTTCTGCACGTGCAAGTCCTCTAGCATACAGCTCCCTTAGAAGCTGTTTGGTCCTTCTTAGGTACACTAAGGTTGAGTACTTTGTATTTTTTTTCCTCATAGAATGACATTTCAGTACTTGTTATGCATTCTCAAGCAGTTGGAGTGGAGTTTCTGCTAGAATTTGTAATTTTTGAGTGTTTTTTTATAGATTCAAGTTCAGTCGAATTAAATCTTTATGCATATCATAAAAATGTTTGAAGTAGCTAGTATCATTAGTAGCTCGTATTGCCGGTTTGCTACTTCTGGCGGCCAGATTTGCCTTCAGTAAAAAGAGAATGATTCCATTGAAGAGGGAACTAGACATGGATGGCTTCTACAACTGTATTTTGTTGTGTGGTTTAGCTTTCATGAGAGGATATTGGTAGATACGGATTCTCTAGTAGTCATGCCAGAAAATTTTAACCGAGTGAAATAGTGAATCTTTGAGGACATAGCATGTTGAAGCATCAATTTACACTTGGACTTTTGCTAATGAAGATTTTAGACATCCCTTTTACCTACTTGCCTCTCATATGGCGACGTGCTGCACTGGGGTTACCTGCTATGGTGCCTTTAGTGAATCTCTCCTATGATCTTGAGTGCTGCCTGCAATTTGGAAGATAAGATAATGTATCTTAGATTTTAATTTTCTACCATGTCTCTCAAGTATTAGGCATGCCTTTCTTTTCCATCCTTAATCCTGAAATAGTTGAACTGTCCCGTACTACAGGACTATTCAGGAGAAATATTCTGACTATTGGTTACAGCTAACTTATATCCAAATTGGTGTTTTCTGTTATCCTCTTATATCATGGAGATGCAGTCACAACAACCTCTCATATCAACCCAACATATATCTACATAGGGAACCTTGTGATTAAATTGATACAGTTGGCTTTTATGTGTTAGTTTAAAAAAATTGAGCTGTTATACTATCAGCAAAGTGATTCTTATGTTATTAGTCTGCAGCTCTGAAGGAAGCTATTGATGATCTTGAATGGCCCGGGTCTAGCATCCAAATAGCGTTGCAGCCAGCACCCCCATCTGTCATCTTCAGGGGTGAAGGCCATGGGGACTTACAGGTACGCCTCAAGCAATCTTCCCCAAAATTTCGTTCAAATAGCCGTCTTTTATCAGTGGGTTACTGTAGTCAGTTTGCATGCAGATAGATTTCAATTACTACGCCAATACAGACCTTCTGATTGCATTCAGTTGTGACCGACAAGTTTCACACAGGTTCGTTTCCTGTTAGCCCATCTATTGTGCGCACCTCACGACTCTTGCTGAAGTGCTTCGTCGTGCCTTGGTCAGGTACAAATACAAGTTCCTGCGAGCAACAACTTCAAACATGCCGGGAAGTGTCGTGAGAGACAATCGAGGGAGTAAGGTCACCATCGGCAGAGGAGGCATGCTCAAAATTCAGCACCTTGTCTCGGTGGCGAAGCCCTCCGTTCCCCATCCCCACATTGACTCGGCCGGCTATCAGCAGCCCAGCCGCATCGCTTATATCGAGTTCTTTGTGAAACCAGAGGTAGAAGAAAACAATGTAGATGATGCTTAGGAAATGAGATTTATTTTGGGAGTTGGCAACGAATCTCACTCTGTGTGATGTTTTTGCCATGTCTTAGTGGTGAATTTCGCTTCCAGAACCAAAAATATCAATCATATTGAAAGCAGGAAAGAGTAAAAGAAATTAAAGGTAAAGAAGATGCAATTGCTTTCATTGCCTTCTAAGTTCTAAGATTAGTAAGGTGCACATTTCTTCCTGAGTTCTAAGAATATTACTCTCTTCGTCCCACCGAACTTGTTACGTTTTCCTTTTTGGACTGTTCCAACGAACTTGTTATATTTTCCTTTTAAAACAATTTTTTTACTCACAATTTTAAATAAAACATATTACTATCATTATTTTACGCTACTTATTAGTTCTCCTTAAATCTGGTGTCCGAACGAACGTAACAAGTTCATCGAAACGGAAAGAGTAATTGATTTTGTTATAAGTGGAGAAAGTGATCCACATCATTTATAGTGCCATACTCTCTTTATCCCATTTGAAATGTTCTAATTCTTTTGGGATGATTATTTAGAAAAAGGTTAAAATTGTAGTAATAAGATAATGGAACACCACATAGGTATAGTTGAAAAGATGACAAGATCTCACAAATATTTATTTAATTAATGGAAAGGCCCAAACTGAAAAGCGATTATTTCAAAGGAGACGGAGAGAGTACTATTTAATTGGCATATATTGAGGTTAAATAATAAACGGTAGCAGCTTTCTATTTACTCCGTTCACAGATCTTAAAACTACATATATAATGATGTTTAATTTATTCAGAGCTTTAAAGTATACAAGTGAGCAAATAAAAAATGTTCCAACTTCTCTTAAAAAAAAATGTTCCAACTTATCATCTACGTATACTTATCTTGATAAATGATAATTACACTCACAACTGCAGAATATAAACCTTCAGTAACAAGAATGAAAATAATTACAACTCGTATAATAATGGTGAATGAAAATGAAGTATGAAATGATAGAACAAAACACGTCGACTGGGAATGAAAATAACCGCTAGAGATCCCGTGTCGTTCGAGTTTTATTTCTAGTTTAGAGGGCATACCTAGTAGCAACGCGACCGACTTGGCATCAGCAGGCCGTTCTTATCTAGGGGTCGTATATATGTACCACTCGATAAACTCCAAAAATGTAGTAAACCTGAAGCACGCAAGAACAGTTACCCGACCGTGTGCTGCTTGCAGCCCTTGGGGCCATAGTGCTCGGAACTGCGTCGCACCATCTTCCTACACAGGTAGCAGTAATGGTTTTGGCAAGCCCAGCAGAAGACGTGATTGTTGTTCCCCACCTGTCGAAAGGACAGAACACTAAGATTTCAAGTTTCGTTATTTGAGCGAATTTACCATCAATATAGATCGATACACGAAGCAAGATGATAATATGCTCAAAAATACCAGAAACAGTGAACATGATGATGAGGGTGACTGTAACAGCAGCAAATAATATCAAGAAAATTGAAGAAATGAGAAAATGTAGTTCCCTATGTCTATCATAAGTTTGAACACAATCAATATCACAATGATCGAAATATGATACAAGTTCAAAGAGCTTCCCTGAGGTAGAGTCGTATCAACAAGCAAGAATCAAGAAAAAAAAAGATAGTGTAGTTCCTAATGGTCCTAACCCAATTGAGCATAATCATCAAACTTAACACAAATAAAGAGCCTCTCTGAGGTGGAATCATATTGAAATGAATTTGAGAAACAATCATCAAACTTGATTACAAGTCCAATGACGCCGTTTCAATCCACATCATTATTGAAAATTATTCAAAATGCCACATAAGAGCGTCAAGTGATTCACGGAAACTTTTCCGTTCCGGAAATTGGCCCTCTGGACATTTTTGCTACTTCCCGGATGGCGGATAGTTCATGTCTTGATTGATACTATTGATAATTCAACTCTTTTTTGCAAAAATGCTAATTTAATGCATAACTCATAAAAAAAATAGTAGTAGCAGTAGTAGTTAAACTATTCATAATACAATCTAATTCCTGAACTCCAAACAACTGGCAACACAAAACTGAATCTGTGATTACATCAGCAACGGGGAAGGATGCAAGCAGCAAGCAAATAAGGGATGTCTACCAAATGAACAGAACAATTGTTTGGCCTATTTTTTTTTTTATTCAGTACATGTCTTAGATATTTTGTTATTATTTAGTTTGTCTTTAGGCGATCAGACCTTACATACCGATGCAATTAGTAGGAAGTATTTAGATGCTCATTAAACACTAAGGGTCCAGATATCTTTTGTTGAGTTTGATGGTAGTTGTTCCAGCTTCTAATTTGTGTTTACGTGATTATTTTCGCACATATCCTTCAGTTCAATTACTTCTACCAAAAACATAGCAATAGGAACTTGGAAAGAGAAGTATTACTACTGCCATAATCATTAACGATAAAGTAGATATAGTGTTGATATCGTAATGAAATCAAATGGCCACCACCACCAAAATTCATTACCCACTTTTGAAGTCAAATCTTTGTTTACAAACATAAGATAGAGGGTAGTCTATTCAACATTATTACCTTGTGATCTAAAGTTATTTAACAAATATTATTTTTAGGCATGTTTGTCAGCTCCAGATATGATGTGTAATAGCCTTTAAGCAGGACCAATTTCCCTTATCTCTTTCTCCCTCAATTTTTTTCTATGGAATAAAGTTGAGGTTAAGGCTGTATATATATACAATTTCTAATAATTTCGTTGCTATCAAGGATATGAAGTAATGCATTTCCTAACCTTCACATTTTGCTGGCCACAATTAGGGCATGAATGACCATGATTAGCAAACATCTGTGCTTGAATCTGACCAACGATTTGACGACCATTCATCTCAGCCTCCCACCTCTGAATTTCTTCTGCTGGAAAAAGTTCACAATTCCCGGACCTGCAGTTGAATAAAGCTATCAATTTAAAAGGTTTTGCAGTACATCATCACATACAGATTATTATACAACTATGTGATTATTCTTTCCATAGAAAAACATGAAGCATACCTGAAATGCTCATATCCAGATATTGCCTGATTACACCGGTAGCAGAAGTATTGCCCACAATTATCACACACCATCTTATTGCAACCTTCAGTTCGCGATATAGCCATCTTACAAGAAGGGCATTGTTTAGCAAAACGGTTGATCTCCTTCATGCTAAGGAGCTGATTAATCATATCTGCCTCACGGCGCCTTTGTTCTCCTTTCATTGAAGTTGAATTTTGTCGATCCTGATGATTCAATGAAAATCCAAGTAAGAATTCAGACAATTTACAACTAATGAACAAGTAGATCTGACAAAAAAATACTGAAGCAAATACAGAGTCTGATAACTGTCAAGTTACGATTAACTGATAGACTTTCGTCACTTAAATTTATCCAACAGAACAGACAGAGGTGGTGCGGATGTTCAACACTTAAGTGCTTCTGTGAACTTCCATTGGCAAATTTATGTCGAGTTGTTGAGACCAATCAACACTAAGTTGCTTCAAGATAAGAAATACAGTATATATTTTTTTTTTGGAGAATATAAGAAATACAGTATTAAGTACTATAAAAGAAAGAGATTTCAATAACCTTATCATGACTACAAAAGAAGACAAAACTGGGTTTACTGCAGGTGCTTATAAACTAGCCAATCACCGACTCTTAAAGAAATTGCCTTCAACTATTTAATTAGAATTCCGGTCCGAGGCAGAGAACTACCAAGTATGACTGAAAGAGCCTGTACCATTCTGTCGTTACACTTAGCAAACTAAACCCAGAACTTAGTTTAACATTCTGTTGTCGCTACACTTTGAAAACTATATCCTGAAATAATTTAATTTAGGTCGTCGTACTATCCCATCCTTTCTGCTCCAAAAAGTAAAATTTGCAAGAAACTGTAGGTTTTTTGGATAACGTAGGTGGTAGTTGAAAAATCAAGTAATAAGAATTACGGGTAGAGAGCAGCAAAAGACATCAAGTTCACATCGGACGAAGACACCCTACCTGCAGAATAGCTAGTTTCATCTCTGGTGACATACATTCAACTCCAACATGACGCTTCTCCCTGCAAAGTGTGCAGAAACTGAAGTAGCACTTTGAGCATTGTGCATGGTCATCTTTGTCCTCTAGACAAGGTGTTTCACATCTCGGGCAGTAGACAACATCAGTCATTGATTCCAGTGTTTTCTCTAACATCAAGGACTCCCATTGTTCAAACTCTTCTTTACCTAGTAATCGTTTAAGCAAACCAGGTGGGATCATACCCCCGCATTTTGCTTCTGGGCATTGGAGTTTCAGTACTGTTCCTTCCGTTATGTGCATGTCAGAGAAAGTTTTTAAGCATTTTCCACAAAAGAAGTGCTGACATGGCAATCTAATGAACTCTGTACCTAATAAGGACAAGAAGAGCACCAATCATGATAATGTCAAACAAGAATTTCAAAGCAGTAAAGAAATCTAGGATATTGATATACGTCTTCAGGTTTGTAACTAGCACCTTACATAAGAAATTTCATATCTCCACGTATACATTTTACTGTTACAATTCTAGCAATTTTAAGATTTCAAATCAGAGTTTGTTCAGGATTTATTTTGTAATTCCTCAAGATTAAACTTAAGAATCGTATACAATTCATAATGATGCAAGCCACTGCCATCTCCAACAAGGGCCATAAACCTATGAGGTAGCATGGGGTATGTGGGAATAACAGTCAGAGAGAAGCATAATCCGTAATTTAGTTCTAAAACAGATATAGAGTTCCAAAGGCCAAATTAATCTAGTATTCCCGAAAGCAATGGGACTGCTATTACATCAAAAATAAATCACGATCCTGAAATACCATTAAATATTAATAGAACACTTCGGGACTACACTATTCCAGATATAAAATAGTACTGCTACTGCACAAATGCAAACCAAAAGATTCACTGTCCAAAGAGAATAACCAAAGCAGTGAGATAAACTAGTACACTTCAACCATGTAAAATAACAAATTAAAAAAGATGAATTTTAAAGTATTGCTTCCCAGAATTGATCTAATATTTTTCCACTTTTCTATCTGAATTTAATTTTTGTATGCTTAGAGAGAGAATTCACTCCAGTTGAAAGCATTCATTCAATCTAATAGGTATTGAATAAACATATAACCTACCAGCAAACTCGCTTAAACAGATGCTACATTCTTGAAAGTTTTTGCAGAAGTTTTCATGGCGCTCTTCATCATTGTAACTCTTTATCGTTGGTATATCAATATCGGGGGAGACACTTCCTGAAATCGCCCTTCTATCTCCATCATTTTTTACACCATAGGGTCCAAGAATGATATCATCGTCAAAACCAAGATACGAGAGGGTACAACCATGTAACCACTCCAACCATTGGTATATGACCTCCTGTCCAGCCTGCTCTAGCCAAAGCGAATCAAGCTTTCGACAGAGATCAGAAATTTTAGCAGATCCCAACCACTGCACAGATATAGTAAAGTACGGAGGGCAGTCGCTTGGGTACGACTTAGGTAATAAGCATGTCAATATAATTGGCGGCAGATACTCGACTCGGAAAGAGTATGAGAAATCTGAAGAATTACCGTCTCTGTACTGATGGGAAGCAGACGAGTTAAACTTTGCGGTGACGCGAAGTACTTTGGGCACTTCAACATGAATGTTAGCCTGCTTGGCATAATGAATGTTAAAATTTCCTTCTGAAAAAAGCTTATATTCTCAGTTGCTTAACTACCTGGAAACATTTCAAGCCACCCTGGTTCTCTAGAATGATAATCTTATCTCCATAAATAGATTCCACAGCTAGTAGCTAGAAAACAGCAAAAGAAAGTTCAGAGATATCAAGCCAACGGAACCAACACAATCAGTACCTGAACTTATGAACATTAGGCAGTTTAGGAGAAGAAAAACGATAATTAAAATAACATTAAGCAGAGAAATAATCACATTTATTCCAAAAGATGAAAAGACTATCAAAGCGTACGGTTGAAAATTGAAATAAATTGTTAGTAGCAACAGTAAACTGTCAGATTCAATTAAATAAACAACAACGGTGTTCAACAACACATAGTTTTGCAACCACAACTAAAAACCACAAAAACTCATGTAGAAGTTTCCAGTCTTCCAGGAAGAGGCATTATCAGTATCAATACAAGTTTCGGAATCTACTAAACTGGCAACGATCTAAGATCGAGAAGGCAACTAAAATTAGTCAAAACCAAATGTAGAATGAATAGACGAAACCAAACAAGTGAAGAATCATGAGCTAATAATACCTCATCCTCCTGCAGCTGTTCATTGATGCTAAGCAGCGCCTCAGTCAACTCAGGCTCTTGTGCGCTAAATCTGAGCTCCTGTAATCGCCTAACAATCTCATCCTCATCAATTTCATCATTTTTCGAATTCGAATTCGAATTCCCCCCTTCAGCTCCCCGATTCCCCATTTCACCAGCAGAAGCAGAAGCAGAACTCGGAGCACAATCGCTGGAACCCTCATTTGGTTGGTTTTTGGGCAACAAATTGAAATCAGCTGGTTTTTGATGCAAATTGGAGGTGGATTGTGGTGAGGAAGAAGTGTGGCGATCAACAACAGTCCAGTTCTGCTTTGAATTGCTCCTCCCGCCACCTCTAAAGGCTCCTCTCTTTGAAGACATGGCTGAGAAGATGACTGTTGCTTGATGCCACTTTTTCTGTTTCCTCTCTGGTAAGTCGGTTAGGTTATGCTAATCCTTGCCAAGCTCTCTATTTATATATTTTTTAGTATTAAATTAATTCATAAAACAAAACAAAATACACATATCAAAATTCAAAACTAGGAAGAAATAACTATAGGACATATTTGTTTGACAAGGATTCTGGCATGGGAAAGTAATCTGATTTCCAAATATTAAATTTTTCTGTTTGGTTGGATTTTTACAAAATAGGGAAAGTAATCAGAATCCTAAAAACAAGGAAAGTAGTGCAAAATTCCAAAATTCTTATTCCCCACAAATCTTAGGTAATCTTTTTCCTCAACTCTTGGATTCTTACACTATTTCCAGATTTAACAAGTTTTATTTTATTAAATACTAATTATTATTATCATTATTATTATTATTATTATTATTATTAAAAAAAATACATATATTAGTTTAATTTCAAGAATTATTAATCATAATTTGTAT
>JAYJMF010000044.1:6001841-6013835 GCA_036873715.1 Salvia sclarea | reverse complement strand
AAAAATAGTTATGTATGCTAAAATAAATTTGATTATTACTATTAAAGAGTAAATTATTATGTTTAATGCTTCTAATTTATTTGTTGCCATTAAATTATGAGAATATATTTGTTTTGAATGATTATTGAAAACAAACATTAATATATTGCTCCATTCGTCCTAGAGAAGTTGCATACCTTGTTTGCACACAAGATTTTATGAATGTTATAGTATTACTTATTTTTGTATAAGTAATAAAAGAAATCCAAAAAAAAAATACGAAAACTTCTATCTGACACTAAAGAAGGATAGATAACAATTTCAATGAGAATGAGATAATATAATTCAAAGTAATAAAATAATTTATATATATATATATTCATAATTTAAATATAAAATATAAAGTTTCATTGGTTAATTTTTAAATTATATAAAAGTAAAATGAAATTTGAATGAAATTAAGTAGCATTATAATTCACCCACGCATCGCGTGAGCAATATACTAGTTCTATTAATGTTGAAATACAAATTAAGCCATAAAAAAGGAAAGATGACATGGAGGGATTCATGGGCTTATGTGGCATGTGTCATGCTAAAATTTACAATATATTTCTAATTATTATTTAATTTAAATTACGTTACTTTCAATGTATTACTTTAATTACACTAATCCTATTACATATAAGATTATAAAATTATTTTAAGTAGAGATTGAATGAGATTAAAATTATGGAGTAAATTAGGATTGAAATGGAAGGTCCTAAAAAAAAAAATCCACTTGAACATTGTAGAGTGAATGGTGAACTTATGTGGCTATATGGCTCCAAATTTTTTAATAAAAAAGATTAATAATATTGGGCTTTTGGTTTTGGGCCTTGGGCCAAAACTTTATAAAGTATAAAGAAAATAAGAAGTGAAACCCTAGACAACAATTAAAAGATCAGACGCATCTCTTGTTCGGCGCAGCTTTCCTCTCTTCTTCGTCCATTAATCCCTTGAAGGCTAAATCACGGAGAAGGTGAATTGTGATCTTTTGTTGTAGCTTTCATTAATCTTTTACATATCTCTGTTTAATTTTATACATATATAATATAACGGGTATGATTGTTGTTGATGATGATTATCGCCTCAAATTATTAGTCATCCATTAATTCTTTGAAGATGGCGAAGAGTGAGCGATTGGAAGATAACTGCAGCAGGGTATATATATAGAGTTGTATTAATTTTCTCTTGTAGTTTAATTTGATTATTTCTTTGTTTAATTTGATATATAATGTATGATCAGGTATGTTTTGATAGAATTAGCAGCCTTCCAAATGAAATAAAAGCGTTGATATTATCTCTCCTGCCCTTGAAAGAAGCTATGGCGACCAACATCCTTTCTAGTCCATGGCGGCACACGTGGCGGCTCAGGCCACGGCTCGATCTCGACTTCGAAGCAACGCTGAAGAACGAGCTCGAGCCCATACTGCCGCTCGCCAAGCGCGAGCCGATACTGCAGAAGGAGAGATGCAAGCTCTTTAGCTGGGCCGATCGCCTAATCGAAGGCTCCACGAATCTCGAGCAATTTCGATTGGTGTTTGATCTATCCGCAGCGGATAAGGAACGCCTCGATTCCTGGCTCGGGCACGTGGTTAGCCCGAGACTCGAGAGGCTCGAGCTGGTCTTGATCGACGTGGCTCACACTCGAAGCTCATCGCAGAAGAGGCGGAACTGTTACACTCTCCCCATTCCGGGGGATTTAGGTTCGAATAATCTCAAACTGTTACTTTTTCATAATGTCTCACAGTTGAAACTGTTGAAGATGCATTCAGTAAAATAGGGGTTGGTTATTGTGAGAATGACATTTTTTCATGAGAAGTGTGGAAATGTTATGAAAGTTGCACAAAAATATATACTCTGCGTATTCCTTTTTTGGGCCGTTCCAACTAAGTTGAGTCATTTCCTTATTATTATACCTTTATAATACTCTCAACTTTATAATACTCTCAACTTTAAATAATATATATTTCTATCATCACTTTACATTACTTTTTAACTCTCCTTAAATCCTGTGCCCAAAAGAAACGTCTCAAAATAGCCGGAACGAAGGAAGTACTAATTTATGTTCCAAAAAAACCCCTCAAAATTTGGCTTAAGTGTGTTTTACACAAAACACATGGACAACAAACAATCTTTAGTCTTTGGTTAGGGAAAAATTTGTGCTCGAAGTGGGCTATTTGGAGTTGGGCTTTTATATTTGAAAATTTTCAGAATTTAATAAAGTGAGGGGTATTTTTATTTGGTCATACATCAAGCTTCGAGCTTTGTTTTGGGCCTAAAAGGAATGATGATAGGACATTTTGCAATTGGATTTACATTGTATTACATATAGGGGTGTGTTATGGTGCGAAATTTCCATTTAGCACATTTTTTATATGTGTGTAATATTATTATTATTATTATTTAGCACAGATCTTAAATATATGACTTTAACACATATTTTCATTATTTCGTAGCACAATTTTCTAGCACAAACAACACAAACACCTAGCACAATCTTTACGTAGCACATGCAGCACAAACACTTAACACAATTGAGTGTAAATCTCCACCGTTGATCTAACCCATCAAAGGCCCAAATTCATTCTTACTTCCTACGAAATTTACCTTTCTTACGTGAGCCTATCCCATACCACATATATTTAAATAAAATGAGGGAGGGAAATAGGCGTATAGTCTAAATCTAAAACCCTTTCGATGCTGAACTTGAATTAGCTCTCCCAAAAAGAGAAGAGAAGAGAAGAGAAGAGAAACCCAGCATTTCTGAAATTGGGCGAGATTCGAAACCCTCGATTTCATGGAGAGTGAAGCGAGCGAAGAGCCGATTCGAGCGATAAAGGAGATGAGGCAGCAGCTGGAATCCCGCGCCGACAGCCTCCACTCTGCGCAGCTCGATCTCATCGCCTCCCTCCGCAACAGCTCCCTCGTCCCCGACCTCGTTTCCTCCCTCGACCTCTCTCTCAGAGCCATCTCCGCTTTCAATCCCAGCAGCAAACCCTACCCCCCTCTCTCTCAGATTCTCCCATCCCAGCCCCTTGTTGCCCCCAAACCCCACGCCGCCTCCAAAATCCCTTCACCCAAATTGCCCTCTTCCGCGCCCCTCTCCCGCCCTTCGCCGAGGGCTCTAATTGAGGAGAGCGGCGGCCCTCTCTCCGTCGTCAGGTCCATGGTCGCCGTCTGTCTGCTCGAGAGGGTCCCTTTCAATCCCATCGACTCCTCCACCGTGCTGAGGAAGCTCGAGAATGACTCGTCCGCCACTGCGGCGGAGAGGGCGGCGCTCAGGGAGCTCGGGGGCGAGTCCGGGGCCATTCTCGCCGTCGAGATGGCGCTCAGGTCGATGGCCGAGGATAATGGCGGCGTCGAGCTCGAGGAGTTTGTGGTGAGCGGTAAGTCGAGGGTGATGGTTATGAATATCGATAGGACCAGGCTTTTGAAAGAGCTGCCCGAGACGAAGCAGTTGAATGAGGGGATTTCGAATTCGAGTGATGGCCAGGTGGCGGGGAAGAGTGGGGAGAGTGTGGCTGGTTTTGGTTTGGGGAGAGGAATGCCGGATATGTGGGTTGGAGGGCCTATGATGATGGGGGCTAGGGGTATGGGGCCTAGAGGGATGGGGATGATGGGGGTGCCCCGAGGGGTGGGAGTGCCGCCCCCGATGCAAAGATTGCCCTCCCTCTCGATGAAGCCTAGGACGGAGGAGGAGGACATGAAGGATCTTGAGGCTCTCATCAATAAGAAGAGTTTCAAGGAAATGCAGAAGTCCAAAACAGGAGAGGAGCTTCTGGACCTCATCCACCGCCCCACTGCTAAAGAAACTGCAGTGGCTGCTAAGGTATGCCCTCATCATGGATTTGGATTAGTTCAGTTCATGAGATAATTGTCTTTTCCTATCTGCTTATAGCCCAGAAGTAGATTTTTGTGTGCTTGTGATTTCATAACATTGCCAATATGGGCAACATAAATCATTCGAGTAGTGCTCATTTGATCTCTTATGCTCACTTCCATGTTTGTGATGATTATGATTACTTTGGAATGTACATCAGCTGAGATACTGCTGTTCCTTTAGCTGGTATCAATAGAATTCTGATATCAATCTAATTATCTTTATTCTTTGGTGCTGCTGCTGATATTTAATTTCTTATATTATTCTATTTTAGTTCAAAAGCAAAGGTGGGTCTCAAGTAAAAGAGTACTGCTCAGCATTGACTAAAGAAGATTGCCGACGACAATCTGGATCTTACATTGCTTGTGATAAGGTAAGTGCACGGTAGTCATTTCATGTACTTTGAGGGTTCTATATGGAGGATATTGCTCCTCTTTTTTTTCGTTGTTGTCAATTTGATGCATGCACACTTTGAAATTGTATAACGACCGAATATTGAGTATACATTGAGTTCACTAGGAAGATTGTAGTAGTGCATTGAACATTTCATATCTAACGGATTTGTCATTTTCATTTAACATAGATTCATTTTTCAACGCGTAAGAAGTGACTTTGATATGTTAATATCTAACAGATTTCAATTTCATTTACTAGGTTCATTTTCGACGCATAATTGCTGCACATACCGATGTGAATTTGGGGGATTGTTCATTCCTTGACACCTGCCGTCACATGAAGGTGGATTTATAGTACATTTTCACTTCCTTTAGAGATTAATTTGTTTACGTGAGGAGTCCCAAGTCAGAATAATGACAATTTTTCTCAATGACAGACATGTAAGTATGTCCATTATGAGCTCGACTCAACTCCGGATGTATCACCGATGATGATAGGACAGACTACTTTATCCGTTCCAAAGCCATTGAAGCCTCAAAGTGCTCATTATTGTTCTGAAGTGGAGCTTGGAGAACCACAGTGGATTAATTGTGACATACGATCATTTAGAATGGATATTCTAGGTCAATTTGGTGTTATAATGGCTGATCCACCTTGGGATATTCATATGGAATTGCCTTATGGAACCATGGCTGATGACGAAATGCGTACTCTCAATGTTCCTGCATTACAGAGTGATGGTATGATATTTCTTTGGGTCACAGGACGTGCAATGGAACTTGGACGTGAATGGTATGCCACACTTATCTTACACTAGACCTTGTTATCGTAAATACAGTTGATATTTTCTCTTCATTTGATTTCTTATTGGTTTACTGTCTTTTGCAATCCTACAAAGTTTATTCATGTCTTTCGTTCGTTTATGATTCTTTTGTAAAAAAAGAAACAGGACTTCTAAATATATTTAATTGGGTTTGGCGTGTTTAGGAGGATAGATCCCAATTTTGACGAATTTCTGTATTTAAAAGTACAGCAAACAAGATTTTTGGTTGCTACTTCATATTTACCTGTTTGTGTGTTCAGTCGCACAACCAAGTAACCCATAACATTAGCATTTCAAATTCTACCAAAAAAAATTAAATTAAGAAATTTTTGATGATAGTATAGAATTTGATGGATCGAGGTGGTTGCGATTAGGGGAAGGGGAAGGATAGATAATTGAAATGAAGGGTTGAAATGAAGGGGTGCCTGGTACCAGTTGCCAGTTTTATGGGTTGCATGTCTGGGTGCATTGAACCTGTGTACTTGATCAGCTATCACTGTATTTTTAAATGTGTTACGGAAATGATTTAAGTGTCATCACTTAGTAATGGTGTATTTGTCTCTTTGACAAAAAACTACATATTCATGAAGGTGAATATTATGTTCCTTATGAAAAGAGACTATTTAATCTTTTTTAAGAAATTGCCTATTATCATGATATCATCTGCTGGATGCTGGGACATTGTATGTCGATTTTGTGCTCGCCTTAGCCTGTTTGAATTTTTTCTTTTCTGCAGTTTGGAACTCTGGGGGTACAAGCGTGTTGAGGAGATCATATGGGTGAAGACAAATCAGCTTCAACGGATTATTAGAACAGGCCGAACAGGTCATTGGCTAAACCACAGCAAGGAGCATTGCCTTGTCGGAGTAAAGGGTAACCCTGAAGTAAACAGAAATATTGACACTGATGTGATTGTTGCTGAAGTTCGTGAAACAAGTCGCAAACCTGATGAGGTTAGTGGCTAGCTCTCCTATCCATCAGTTATCACCCTTTTTTACCATACAATACACACTCAACTCCCCTCCATCTGTGGTTTTTATGATGCTTTTGAAAAGTTGGCACCCTTTTTTCTCCTTTTTCAAAATATTCTACTATTAGTTGAAGCACTTGGGAGAGTTTACGTGAAATTTCTTTGATGTTAGTGTCCACTAAATAGTCATGGCATGGAAGCATGTACTTGTGTCATATGATATGTATGATGTTAGAATTTCTTCTAATGTATTAGATGTATACTAGTTCAAGTTTATAAGCTTATGCTTATAGTTATATTTATTTATTAGTAGTATGGATGACAGTATACTATATATTTAATAGAGTGTACTCAACATGTATGCTAAATTGGCAATATATGTATTTCATTGTTTATAGACATATACAAGTCCTTTATCATAATATAACTTATTTGAGATTTAACATGGAACTTAGCAGCTGCAGACTTGTTTAGCACGACAAAATGCAAGCAAACTTTTTCCTTTTGCATTTGTATCATCTCTTTTAGTTGCAGCGGTCTTACTTTATAGGAATTTTTTTTTTCCTCCAAATTAAAAGTGAATATAAGATATTAATTTGCTACATTAGACTTTTGTTTCTATGTTTTTTTTGTGTTTCTCGTTATACGTTTCATTGTGTGTCCATAGACAACCTTATATGCGGAGAATGTTCGTTGGTAGTTTGAAACTTTATTGTGCTAAATGCTAATTCTAATTGAATTATCTCAATTTCAACCCTGAAAAAGGTTTGTTAGACCATTAGCTTCCCCTTTAATTGTTTATAACTTTTTTAGCACTCAGCATTGGGTGGGCGGGGGGGCGGGGGGAATCGCTTAGCTGCCTGTTTTTTCAGTCTAAGGGGCCTGAACTGTTGATTCACTTTATCTTAATAATATTATTGGGTTTTGCTCACATATATATGTTCCTAAAGTAACAGATGATGTATTTCAGATGTACGCCATGTTGGAGCGGATAAGTCCAAGAACGAGAAAGTTGGAATTGTTTGCGAGGATGCACAATGTCCAGGCTGGGTATGCTTTATTCTTTTCATTCTATTAAAATCTGCTAGTACTTGCATGCTTTAGAACAAATAATTATATATACATCTGATGCTCTCTCTACTTATTTTTATTCCTAAGTCGTACTAGAAACTTCATAACCAGTACATGACATGAGTAGGGAACAATCTACGAACAAAAGGTCAAATAAATTGGATTGTCCCCAGTTTCACTCTATATTTTAGTACAGAGGAATGGTACAAAATTGAATTCTAAGTGCTCCCTCAGTCCCTCTAAAAGTGGCGCGTTCCAGAAAATGAAATTAAGTTTGCCTGAAAAAGTGCCTCAAATCTAGTGGGCCACAGCTTTAATGACTGTGCCGAAAATAAATAGGCCAAGTCTAATGGGACAGAGGGAGTATTACTTCGGCACACGTGCTTGCCCGCTGAGATCTAAAATATTCTAGGCTGAGAAATGTCATCATCATGGTTTGCTTTTATCCCTGAATCATTCTAGAAAATTTTGACAATGTAGCAAATCATCCTTCACCTTGCTCTATTATACAATGAATTGAAATAGTGCAGAAAACGCAATATGATTACATTTTCAGCTGATGCTATAATGTTAGATTGATAGTTCTTTTGATGTTACGAACTTGTATTAGTTTCTGAAGGATGAAACCTTGATCCTCAGGTGGTTATCACTTGGCAATCAGTTGCAAGGAGTCCGATTGGTAGATGAAGGGCTACGAGCAAGATTTAAGGCGGCGTATCCTGATGTGGATGTGCAGCCATCGTCTCCCCCGAGGGCAGTTCCCATGGAAGTGGATCGCCCGCCCAGAAATCCATTTGTTGAAGGCGAGACCAAGTCATCTGGGTCTGCCCACTTGACCGAGCCAACGGGGCCGGGAACAGCCTATACATTGGAAACAAAACCAATGAGTGCAGATAGAGATATTACAAGCTAAAATAAGCTTTGCACACTTAACTTTGTATCTTTCGACTTCTTTGCAACCTCTGACATGAGCTAATTAGGTGGGCGGCTGATCAATGCAGTTAGGGCTTCTCTTTTTCTGCTGTGCTGCATTGATTTTTGAATATTTTTTGTGTTCATTTTGTAACAACAAAAATAGAAGATGTCGACTATTGTAGGTATGCCCGACTGAACTAATTGTAAATTAGAGCCGATAGGTCATAGTAATATTTATTATTAGAGTTCCAAATCTTTTGCTTTTTATTTAACTAGAATTTGCCCTTTTGCGTTACTCGACAATAGTTAAAATAAAATTATCGTAGAGAAAATAGAGAATCAATTGGTAGAATTTGAGAAGAGAGAAATCTAATTTTTGGAGAGAAACAAGGCACCCGAAGTTGACCGGTGAAACCAGGATTAGAGAAATCCGATTATCATGGGCTCTATGCGCTCGGCCTCCGAGACGTCGTCGTGACCGACATTTGTATTTGATGTATATACATTAGGGCACACGAGTCCACCTCATAAAAAAATACTTTAATTTTATTTAGAATAAGGTTTTAAAAACATTAGGGCACACGAGTCCACCTCATAAAAAAATATTTTAATTTTATTTAGAATAAGGTTTTAAAAACATCAATTCTCTCTCGCCCCCAAAATCCCCCACTGTCCGAAAATCATGATAATAATTTATTAAAATCCTTTTTTTTAATAAAAAAAATATTGTAATAAACTATTAAACCTTTTGTGTTCATTTGCAAGATCCAAATGTGAGATCTAAAATAGAAGATACGTCGACTGTAGTAGCTATGCCAAACTGAATTAATTGTAAAATAGAGCGGATAGGTCATAATTAATACTACTATTTATTATTAGAGTTCCAAATCTTTTGCCTTTTATTTCAATTTTATGAAACGTTATAGTACTCCAACAACTTTTAATGTGAAAATAGAAGTTCAATCTTTGCTCAAGTTTTCTGCAGTTTGGATATAGTTCGAACCTCCTAATCTCTTCCAACAAACAGGTAATCAATCGATACGTACCTTATCATCTTTAATTCTTATAGGTGCGTTCTCTTCGATGAAAAATAATTGAAAATATATGTTTTATCATCTTTTCACATGTTATGTAGGATGAATAATTTATTTTTAGATTGGTACAAATTATTTTATTTAACTGGGAATAAACAAATACACGTAAGATATGAATGGGAAAAACAGGAAAAAGGGGTCCAAAGGAGCTAATTAACGGAAGAAATTATTTGATTGGAGCAGATGGTAGCTTATGAATATTTGAATAAAACATTCAAAGGGTAGATTTAAGGGTAAAATAAAAGAATATTGCAAATCTATAAAGCACTGAACGCAATGAGCTGAGCTCCATAGAGTGTACGAATCATATTCCTTGCTACAAAATAAAGATTTACTTTATTATAAAAATGTCTCATTCGTATCGATCGGTGAAACCAGGCTGATAGTACTAAAATTAGGTTGAGCACACATGTTAAGATATACAACTATATATAGAATTATAGAATTTAATGATTTGAATTTGTAAATATTAATTTAATTTTAAATAATATAAGTAGTTACTAGTTAGTTTTAATATATTTTGATTTATTACTAGCTAGGGATGACTTTTTTAAATAATCCTAATATATTACTTTCAATCTTGACAAATATATCTGTTTTTTTCTTTTCCAAATTTTGTAGTAAACTTAAGCATGCATATCAACCATTGATATAAAATAGTACTATTCCATCAACTTTAAAAATGAGAGAATAAAAAATTTATCATAATGGTAAACTTTCTCTTCTTTAAAAAGTGTCTTCAACAAACTGATTACTTGATATGTGTACAAAGTTTCAACATTAATTTATTTTTGTCACAAGTGCTGTTATATTCATTCATCATCTATTCGTTTAACCATGGGGAATATTATAATTAGTTGTCGTCACGCATATCTTCCAAAAGAGAATTCATACTTTTGAGAGACTGTTTAGATGAAGCTAAAAGTGTGTGGATTTAAAATTATTGATAATGTACAGAATGGCATAAAATGAATCAACAAATCAAATTTATATTATCGACTAGCGATATTTATACTGGAAAAAGTTGCTTGTGTTTGGATTCTTGTTTTAGGATCAATTATTAGTACTTGTTGATACTTTATTAATGTAGAATAAATAATTAGGTATGAGAAAATCTATATCGTTGCATGTAATTATTCTAGTTTAGGAGAGAGTCAGTTCATAATAATTATGCTACATTTATCATGCATGTAAGTAGTTATAAGGACTTGCTGATAGTACTTGATTAATATTGCTCTCACACTGAATACATTTATATAGTATTTTATTAAGGATATTAGTAACCTATAGTTTTATTTTTAAATACATTTTTTGAATATTATGATGATCATCAACTAGAGTCCTACAAAATGTCTAACTAGAGTCCTACAAAATTGACTAATTTCTTATTCATGTAATCAATTATGTAAGAGATACTGACTGATCAATCTTCAACTATGAAAAGTGATATTTTTACATTTGTTGTATGGATAATTCGTGTCCAACCATACGAAAAATTTAATTATGCTAACTATTTTCAACCCCTACTTTAATCTCGATATATGTGACATTTTGGCTGGTTCTTTTTGGAAATGGGATACTATTGGTTATTTATTAAAAAGAGAAGATGGTGGACCTATCAAATCATGATGTTGATTCTTCTTAGTACCTCTAATGATTAGATGGATATCAACATTATATCATGTTTTATCAATTTCGACTAAGTTGATCTGTGATATAAATACTAGACGTAGCAAATTAATGGTTAATTGAAGAAAATTTATAAATTTACATGTACACTTATATGGCAATGGTTTATGATAGATAGATGGATGGTGAATCTTTGCACCTAATGTATCTTATTTCATCAAAATTATTGTATTTGCTTCACTGTCAATGCATCGAGAGCTTTAGTTTATTTACATATAAAATTATGAACTACTTTGGATACTTTCTTGAAAAGTTGACACAATTTTTCGAATGTAGCAAATACATAAATGGGCTTTTCAGTTTAATATTTGCTAAAGGGTCATTTTGTGCAAAATATTTAGTCCACTCTTAACTTTTTAGGTTGTCACATTCTCTTGTTACTATTAAAAATCTAAAATCAAAGTTGATTCTAGTAATATTGGAAATATTATGTTATAAACATTTTGTGTGTAAACAACATTTTAAGGATTTGCCTTAAAGATATACTTCGACCCTCCAATGTTAATCTATAGAGAAGAATGATATGAACAACTCAGAATTTGGAGCTCTGTCGAGTTCTTATTAGTTATTGTCCGGGGTTTCGCGTCTGTTTTAACCGCCGTGAGGCTAATGTCGTGGCTAATAGTTTAGCTAGAAAGTTTGTGAACTTTCATTCGCCGTATATCTGGAACGAACTCCTAATTAATGTGGAAGGTCTTCCTTATGTTCAGTGCGTTTGCAGTGACGAATAATACTATCTTTCCTGAAAAAAGAAAAGAGAATGAGTGAAGTGGGTAGTTATTCCTCTTTATAGGAGCATGATTTGCACTACCTATCTCCAAATTGATTGATAGACATTTTTTCAACAATGGTTTGCAATAGTTGTAGGATTGTTATCTACACGGAAAGTAGATCAAATTAACTAGCCACGGAATACATGACTACCAATAGAAGAAAGACTTTTTATTATATTGTAGTTCAGATTATTACAAGATATAGAGTAATTAATAGTACAACATATTCCCTCCGTCCCTCAATTGTTGGTGCACTTTTCTTTTTGGGATGTCCCACCAACTTGATGCATTTCTTTTTTTGGACATTTTTACCACACACACAACTTTAAATATAATATATTCTTATCACTACTTTATACAAC
>JAYJMF010000044.1:5958264-5988887 GCA_036873715.1 Salvia sclarea | reverse complement strand
TGATTTCGCCGGAGTCAACGTTGGTTGCAAAATCAGAAAAAATTGAAAGTTTGGCAATTTACATGCCGATTTTAAAGTTGGTATGCAAAACGAGAATTTGGGCAAAGTTCAGCAATTTACAGGCTATTTGCCCTAATCAAATTTGTCAGAATTTTAAAATACACCAAAAAATAAATAGAATTCTTAATAATAATAATAATAATAATAATAATAATTTGTATTTAATAAAATAAAACTTGTTAAATATGAAAATAGTGTAAGAATTCAAAAGTTCGGGAAAAAGAATACCTAAGATTTGCGATGAATAAAAATCCTGAAATTTTGCATTATTTTCCTTGTTTCTATGATTCTGATTACTTTCCCTATTTTGTAAAAGTCAAACCAAACAAAAAAAAATTAATATTTGGGAATTAGATTACTTTCCCATGTCAAACAAACATGTATTAACGTATTTAAATATCACATAATATATAATTATCACATTAACGAAAACATTAGACTGTAAAGAAGGGTGACATATCAGTTATCACGACTCATGTAGAGTTGTTTTCCACCAAACCCATGATTAGTCGGCTCAAGCTTGGCAGAGCCTTAAAAAATTAATTTCTATATATTTGATGATTTGTTTTTATACTTATATATTTGATGAGTTGATTAGTAGGATTTATAATTGTCACAAAAAAAAAAAAAAAAAAAAAACTCCTAACTGGATTGATACTAAGTACTCCGTTCACTAAGATTGTATCACCTTTATCATTTTGGACGTTCCCAAAGAAATTTCAGTCACCCTTCACTCGACTTTTACCTTAAAAGCCAACAAGGTGGGATCCTCACTCCATTCACACTTTAACTAACAATTTTTTCTTAAAACTCAGGACGTCTACCAAGTAATACATTCATCATGAAAAGCAACCTTACTTAAATTGAATATCAATAAATTGAAGTTGAGTATTGAGTATTGAAAGATTCAAGATCGATTTACAAATCTTTATTGCTTGAAAGAAGTCTCCAATAATATACACCTTAGTTATTATACAGTACTATAGCAGATGGAATATTTGAATTTGTGAATTCAGTATTCATAATTTTAGGTTTACAGACCATTTTGCCCATATAATTCATCCATATTCACCAAGATGGCTCGAAATTTGTTCCACACATGATATTTATCAGTCACAAAACAAGAAAAGTACTGTATATCTATTGCACAATCACTTTGAATAAAAACATATAAGCTCAATCTCTCTGATTCCAAGAATATGAATGTGTAATATTTGGCGAAATCTGTTGATGAGATTCATTTGGTAAAAGTGATCATACAGAGAGCTTCAATAGCTTGAATTCTTGATATGCCAATGCCATTAAATCTTCATCCTCCCATACATCACGGTACGTCTCCGGCACGCTCCTCTTCCTCCTTCCCGTCACCAGATACATTTGCTTTCTCCATTCCTCAGTGGGCGGAGAGCCGCTCTTCGCGGCCAACCAATCATTGTACTCAAACTGCACCAACAATTAATGCGTCAATTACGAGCAACGAGTTGGAATGAGCATATGAAAAGGTAGGATGCCGATGTTGCATTGCAGCCAGCAAAGTTTGAATGTATGAATGCCATGTCACAAAATTCCTCCAACTAATCAGAAATGTATTTTTGGAAAATCAAATCTAACATGGTTTAATTTTGATTCTGTAAATACATAGATTATGGCCTAATTTTGGTCAAACTACACAAACTTTACAAAATTTGAAATTTGACCTGAATCCAGAGTTTGTCGTCAATAACTTGAGCTCGGAATCTGATGTGAAATCCAAAGCTACCATTGGAAAGCACTTTACGATAGTTTTCTAATGGTGCATGCCACATCAATCCAAATTCTAACAAAGACAATGATTTTCAACCCATTTTCCGATGATTTCATGTGATCAAAACCTAACAATACGGGTGCTAAATGGAAAGGTATCCTCGAGAGCTTTCCAACAATAGCTTAGGACTACTAATTGAACTCCAAACAAACTAGTTGTTCACCAGCAAAACTTTAGACTCAAGCCAAATTCCAAAAAATTTAAAGTTTGTGTATTTTTTGCCAAAATTTTAGATTTGGTTAACAACCTAAATTTTGTCATAGTTTATGTATGTGGAGGCAATTAACCAATATAACAAACTATGCTTTCAAACATTACAAGTAAGCCGAGACCCGGGCAGAGAAAAAGATAGATAAGTGAGCATGTACCTGGGATTCTCCCATTTGATGAGTATAACGCTTAGGAACGCCGGCTGTCTCTAGCGACGAGTAAAATGCTTCAATATCCGCCGTCATTTCCTCAGTCGACTCCAGGGTTATCCGCCCCGATAAAACTCCAGCTATCCACTTGCTCTGGAGTTCAAATTGGGGAAAAGGCACAACCTGGATGCAATTCAGTTGGGGATTTCTTTACTTCAATCTCAAATACATATGCTAAATTACTGAAAACAATCAGCAAACCTTCCATGGCAAGCCAACAAATGAAAGCCAAGGTGCCAACGTCGGAGGGAAAACATGTTGATAAAGAGGGCCAACTCTACTATCCTCCACAGTCACAACATTGTTCGTCTCAAGAAAAGGAAAAAAATATTTATACCTACAAGAAAAGGAGTATTCACTATGTGTTAGTTTTGCATATTTTGGAACAAACTAAGATTTCGAGCCATGATTCCTAATGAGACGAGACGAATGTATATAGCTTGTTTTCATTACCCACCCTGTGCAGTGAAGGATGACATCAGCAACGGTTTTGTTGCCATCGTGGAAAGCCACTGTGCCGTCTCTGTGAACGCTTTTGATCTGCGGATGTTTTCATGTCAGCATAATATGCGAACATTTCTCCAAAATTAAACTCAAAAGAGTGAAAATAACCATTGAATGCAGCCAAATGTTATCGTGCCCTGGAACTTTTCCAAGTTTGTCCACCGGTGCTGATCTAGATGCAACATGGACTTGTTTTGCGACTCTGGCAATGTCTCGGGAGATATCATCAGCGCTTGCAGCACTCCCAATTAGCACCACAACCTGCAAAAGTCATCAAAACTGAATGCTTACATTAATTTCTGAATTATGTTCCACTTTCATTCATCATAATCGTTTTTACACATAAGATTGGCCACTGTTCTAAGTCATCGAAACCAAAATAATAGTACCATCGTTTACGTTAGATTGACCACTGTTCTACTGATTAAAGAGAGGAAAAACTAGATCACTTTTCTCGCATAAGAGCTATTTTCAGCTTTACACAAATAAAAGGGACGAGAAAGAGATTTTATTGCAGTTTTTATATGTGAAGATAGACATTGAAACAATCCAAAAGAGACTAGGACCACTTAAAGGTTGTCCTGAACAACAAGCATCGGAGGAAAAGAAAGAGGCAGACACATACTTGATCACGAAAGGGATCGGGAACACGATAATTGTGACTATGGATCTGTTTCCCCAGCCATTCATCAATGCCTGAAAATTATTCCAACAAATCAACTCGTTAAAGTATATTCTGTCAAACGACTTTCTAACTGACATCCAGAGAAAGCACTGTTGGGGACGAGAAATGATTTGAAGTCAATTGCAAATGCTTCTGAATCGAAAACTACACTAGTGGTGGTAATTCTAATATTCCCCCCGTCTGACAGAAGTTGTCCTACTTCTTTTAGGCGTCAATTTTAGGAGAATTGAAAAATAGTGTAATGTGGTGATAGAATCATATACTATTTGAAATTGTATGAGCAATAAATATGTCCCAAAAATGAAACAGGACAACTTCTTTGGGAGGGAGGGAGTACTTACTACACTAGATGTGTTCACATAGGTCAAATTAACATTATTTGTTTTCGTTTAAGACATTTGTTTCAATTCTAATATCTTAAAAAGTATTATTGTCATCATTAATTCAACAAATTATATGAAAAATCAGAGCTCAGTTTGTTCTTTTCCCCTCTTACTTGAGAGCAACGTATAAAATGAACAAATCGAGTATTGATTCTCATGTAATGTGTTAAATTGTTGATGCCAATATTAGTTTCTAAGGTCACAGGATCAAAATTAATGTCTAAGACGAGAAATGGTATGTTAACTTGACCTCACTGTGATTGATCATCACGAAGGGTGAGTGACACATCACTTCTCTTAGTTCTCTACTAGTATAACATAACCCCCGAACACATCTGTTTAAGCCCTACAAATCAAAAATCGACTGCACCCACATTGCACCCGGAGAAAACATAGCAGCTCACCCTAGATGCTTTTAGCTACTACGAAAAACGCCCTTCCCACGAAACATTGAAATTCTTATCGTGTCTCCTCCATTAGAAGCCTAACCATTCACCAGAACTCCAAATATAATCTCTATGGTGCATAAGTGATCCACTGTTCAAACTAAGTCAAGTGCGTAGCCATGGCAAACAACACCCCTTTCAAAGATATCCATAACAAATCAACAATATTATGCATCTACCAACACAACACTGATTTTGTTGAAATTAATGTTAACATTGAAATTATTAAAGCAAGCACAATGCACAACTCAACAGTAGCTTACTACTAATCACTCAACTAGTTAAGTCTAAGACCGATAACACATAGAATTTTTCATCATCCATCAAAGTACACGGTAGATTAATTTTATTTCTCCATCCTATCACTCAAATCAAACTCCAAATAGAATCTCTATGGTGTATATGTGATCCACTGTTCAAACTAAGTCATTTGTGTAGGCATGATGAACAACACCCCTTTCAAAGATATCTATAAAAAATCAACAATATTATGCATCTACCAACACAACACTAATTTTGTTGAAATTAATGTTAACATTGAAATGGTAAAGCAAGCACAATGCACAACTCAACAGTAGCTTACTACTAATTACTCAAACTAAGTCTAATACCGATAACACATAGAATTGAGTATTTGAAAGATAAGATGGTCAAACAAGTCCAAAGTTAATCAGTTTTTCATCATCCATCAACCTATCACTCAAATCAAACGCTCCTCAAAACAGATTTCTTCATCACTCAAACACGTAAAGATCAAATTTTTACCAGGCAAATCCGCAATTCGGGGCTCCGAATAGTGGCCATTACAGACAACCACAGCATCATAGAGCTCATTATCCCCATCTCCGCCGCCCCTCCTCTCCGATTTCACCACCCACCGCCTCGGATCATCATTTGCCAACGCCACGTGGCACACCTCCCTCCCATACCTGACCATCTCCTCCAGCCCAAACTCCGCCGCGAAATCCCTCAAATACTCCAACACCTCGCCGTGACCCGGGAATCGCCTCGGGTCGCGCCGGGGCTCCGAGCTGGCCGCAAACGGGTAGGCACGGAAGCCCATCACCTCGCGGGGGAGATTGGTGCGGAGAGAGGCGTAGACGCTCGAGTGGACCACATTCCGGGTCGGGTCGAGTCCTATCGGGTCGGACTCTGTCTCGGGCGTGTAGTTCCACGTGCCGCCTGGCTTGTCTTGCCGCTCGTACACGACCACGCTGTGGCCCTCTCGCCGGAGCTCAAGGGCGGCGGAGAGTCCGGCGGCGCCGGCGCCGATCACCGCCACAGTTCGAGAGATGGGCGGTGGCATCGCCGGGATGGGGATGGGGATGGGAATGGGGATTATCATTTCGATTCTTCTTCAATGCATCATCACTCATATTTCTCGAATTTAATTTATTTATTTATTTTTATATCAGTGTTTCTTTAATTTGACGTTTTGTTTTATGCGCATGTGAAAATTGGAGGGAGATCAATTCTGTCAATGACGTTAAGGTGCAATCATAAAGGCACAAGATATGTCCCGCGTCAAAGAATCTAGCAACAGAATGATGTCTCGTCTACCCGGATTCCTAGATGTAACTTTCTCCCCCTCCAAAAAATAAATTGAATTCCACCTAAGTTAAGCTGAGGCATTAGGTCTTACCATTAGGTCGGCCCAATTAATATATAGATAATGAGTCCGATAATAATTTTGTCTTTGAGCTCGTTCGGGTTCACCTTCGACTCCTCCTCGCTCCACTCATGGTTTAGAATAAGAGCGGCAAATAATTGTCATGACCGTTAGGTCGGCCTAACGCAAATATTCGTGAAGCTATGCGTAAAAACAAGAGTCATTTTTGTAATTTGCTCCCTAGATATTGGGCATATTTAGCTTAGGTGTATTTTATTTTATTTTTTAGAGGTTAGGGGTGTGAAAACAACGTGGTTTTATAGCATAATATTGGGTAAAAAATACTCTACCTAAAAATCCGACTAAATGAGATATCATTCCATTGTCAAATTCTTTAACACGAGACATATTTTGAAAAAAAGTACAAGATGGGAGCATTTTCTCCATTAACATAAATTTAAGATGTATTATAGAATATGCTAAAGGTTGGGAACACAAAGCACTATCAACCCCAACTTTAATAACATAACTAGCGGGAAGTTATAGCAAACAAGATCGTATCAATTTGTGTGTATTACAAGGTCAATTGCCAATGAAGAGAATATAATTCGCAAGGTTGCATCATCATCATGGAGAAATAATTCCAATGGTGACCATATTTACCATAATGACAATGAAGCTAAGCTACAACTAGAAATTTGAATAGGAAATATGGATATACTGGATCTGAAAGCACATGCGATATTCACCATTGTTAGCAGCCATGCTCAAGAATACACAAGCAGCAGCAGCAGCTCTCTCTCTCTATCTCACCGCACACAAATGCACTCGTTGCTCAACTTCAAATGTAAGACTCGTTTAAGCAGCTGGATTGCGTCACTGGTCTACAGCATCAGAAGCTGGCAAGGCAGTGTTGTCGTAAAAAAACATCTGACATAGCTTTCTACCAGCTTCATCGGCAAACATGATCTTCCTCTCCCCCTTGGGGGGAGTATCTTTCGGAGATGTGCTATCCGGAGTCATTTTCTAACAATTACGACAAGAATCAAATAAGGAGATGTCCCAAGTGAAGATTATGAAAAATTGGAATCCACTAACAAGTCATCTTTCTGGGAAACAAGAATTCACAGCAGGTATGGTATGTTTGTGGTTAAATGCTTTTACAGGAACCTCGTGTAGGACGCTGTCTATTAAAACATTAACTTGAAACTGTAAACATGTTTGTCACTAAGAGGAGAGGACTGACCATAATTTTACAGAATCGGTTGCAGTCCCTTGCCATCATAGACATCCACTTTTTAGCCATTTCCTCAGCTCTTATAGCATTAGTAATGGCCGATTTTACCTGTCAAGAACAAAGAAACATATCTAAGCTATTTGGCATTTTATAAGCATTATAATGTAGATAATGTATTTCTCAGATGTGTCAACAAGAAGATCAATAAGCTATCAAGAACTTGTGATAACAATTTTATTATCGGCCCAAGTACATACATACTGGTATATCCAGCTTTCATAGCCTAAATAATCAAATCAAATATGAATTAAAGGACATACAACATGTAAAAGAATTGAAGATGGAGAAAGCAAAAATGCTAAAAACAAAAGTTATAAGGAACTTGTCAGATACTACTGGTCAGTTTCATTTATGTGGACTCTACATCTCTAATCTTAGGTCAAGACAACCAAAGCAGATACCCATTGCAGAAGGCATTAAATGCCCTACATTGAGCACGTTTCAGAGCCAGCTGAAGGTAGAAGTGGACTTTAACTGGAATATATGACTCAGCCAAAGAATTTTAATCTGAAAACTGGGAGAGTGCTTGCAATGGCAAAAATAATATGTAGACAGTTCTTAGCTAGTCAGGGATATATGCAAACTCAAAAGTAGCCTCACGTTAACTGTACCTACTTCAAGAATATGAAGTAAAGAAGCTTGGAAAAAAAATCTAAAAAGGATGTATGAATAAGATCGGTAAGGAAGATGAGAATCAAAGACATTAAAAGGTCAAAAAGCAGTTGCTAACTTGGAGATCGATGGCTGGCTCTCATCAAAACTGTTCCTGCATTAGCATGATCATCCAAGGTTGACAGACTGGTGAGTGCAGCACTTGTTGCTACACTTGGCTTTAAAGGTAATTACTCTAATTACTCTAACTAAACTTATGCTTCAGTTGACTTTACAAAAAAGTTGGCACCTAAATAGAAGTTAACTCAGATAAAAACCTAATACATTAAAAGACTATATAGTACATACCTCATCTGCATCATTTTTTAAGGAAGTATTGCGGTATGCTTCAAAAAGCAATTTTTGTTCTACAATGTCCTTCATGGAATTCAACTCATTCATCAATTTCACTGCAATAGACTCCATGTCATGCATTTGTCTTTGTGAGAATGCAACAGCACTTTCAGAACAATCTTCAACAGATGTGCACCCTGTACTGAGGTTAGGTAGAGTACGTGAGAAACGAGGACCCTCAAGATTGCCTTTGGCTATCTGTGATTTCTTGCTCATGCGTCTGGGAATTATGACAACTTTCCGTTGGTTAACCTGTCCAGGCAGTCTGCAATTCACAAGTTTTTTGTCATTTTGTATCTCTGATCTCAGAGATGAAGGCTTCTCCCTGATTTTGTTTTCAAAGAGCTTCCTCTTGCTCGCAGAATCAACTGAAAACGATGAATATGATGGTCAAGGAAATTATGGAGACAATCAGCTAGAAGACAAAATAGTAGCAGGAGTGGGAATAGGAAAAACTTCAGAAACATTATAGGAGAGTGATAGAGACCACATATACTACACTCTCAACATAAAAAAAAAAAAAGCAAAAAGATCTTCCACTACAAGACAAGAATTTGTTTTCTCATAGAATCATTAAAGAAGTATATCATGAAACATATGTTCAGAAGATCCTTTGTTCAAACATAGCTTCATCTTTACAGGTTAATGAAAAGGGTAGATTCCATTACACAGACAGCAAAAAGAGAAGGGGAAGTGGGAGAAAACCATCATTCACATTTATAAAAGCTCCTACTACTTACTATTTTTATTGGATTCATCCCAGATTTCAACAGAATTCATTGCCAAACACAGTTGCTCTTCAGAAGATGGAGAGAAAGCCTGTCAACAAAGACAAATTAAATTTCAGAGAGTCCCAAAAAATACGTATATAACTAGAATATCATGCAGAAACCTATAGTTACCTTACGGGTGGAAAAGAGTCTTTCAGGAAGCTGTTGCTGCTCTTGTATTGAACTTGTGTCAGCATTATCACAAGTGCTGGCATCCATAGAGTACTCATTTTCCGTACATTCTGGACTCTGCTTGTCCAAAGCCTTCAATACCTCATCTTCAGTTTGACCTTCAGAATTTACGTTATTCGTCATAATGGTGCCAAAGGAAGATGTTAAAAGTTCTTCCTTATCAGCAATATTTTCTTTCATAGAAGTGGGATTTTCCTTAGAACTTGGAGTTGTAATGGAACCTTGGTCAGAGAGACAGTTCTTGTCAGATGGAAGATCTGCCTCAACGTTATCCTCAAATAGGACACAATTAGATCCCTGAGGAAGTTTAATGCAATCATTAACAGCCACATCAGGAAACTGGCAGCCATGACTACATTCCTCAGGAATATCTTCAACAAGCAAAGAACTACTAGAATGACAAGACACATTTGCACTTGGATCATCAGAACACGTAGTTACTGAAGAACCTGAATCAATAGCCACATCAGGTACCTGGCAGCCAGAATTACATTCCTCAGGAATATCTTTAACTAGCGAAGAACTACTAGAATGACAAGATACATCTGCATTTGGATCATCAGAACATGAAGTTACTGAAGAACCTGAATTTGGAATCTCTTTTAGTTTTGTGATCCCATCTAGTGCAGAACCTAGTGAGTCTTCGCAATCAGACTCCAAATGGTCATAAGAGATCTCATTAGTAAGACACTCTTCATATCTGTTCACATGTGATAATGGTTCTAGGATATACTCAGGAAGAACTGTCTTCTCGCCGGAATTTGGTAACTCATTATGACCGGCAGACGAGGTTGTTGGCATTTCATTTTGGCTTCCAAATTGCTCAGCGTCTTGAACCTCAGCTTTGACACGAACAAGTGGAGCTAGTTCCAAACAAGCTTGCTGGGAACTTTCGGAAACCAAATTCTCTTCAAATTTAATAGCGGCTTTACTTGTTGCAGAGGAAATAACACTTGGATTCAGGCATCTCCTTTTTTCCCTTGTGGTCTTTGAATGCTCCCGTTTCAAACTGATAAGGGGCTCATTCAGATCAGATTCATCTTCCACTGCTTTCGAGTTAGGGGAAGCATACTTCCTTTTCTTTGTAAACAATCGGTTCTTTAGTTGTGATAATGTTGTAGCATCATCTAAATCACTGTCTGAATCTCCATTAACACTGGGATTACTATCATCAGGTTCGTGTTTTACTTCCCGCAGTATCCTAGCAGGCACCAAAATACGTATTCCTTCTTTCACTTGTTTTTCATCAAAGACTGAATCTGAAGAGGACTTTTGTGGTCTTTTGGCATCTTCACTGTCATATATATCCTTCAGAGTCTTGGTTCGAGACACTGGCCTCCCATTGCTATTTACGTTGAATTTTTTTATTACCAAGCCACCCCTAATAGTTTGGATATAATGCTTCATACTGCAATTCCTCAGCTCCATCATTGCGGGGTTTTTTTGACAAATGTTTCCTCTTCTATCTTGCATATGTATGGTAATAGCAAAACTACAACAGGCAAAGAACAAATAAAGCGGATTCAACACCAATTTGAAAAAAAAAATGTGCAATAGAAAGTTCAGAAGCACAATAGAAGCCAGTTTTACATATCTAAATTACAATAGCTAGCTAACTTTATTTCCAAACTTTTAAATCATGTGCACATGATTAAAATCTTTGAGCAGAGACTTGCCGTCTAAGCCCAAAAACATAATGTAACAGTTGTAATACTTACAAGTTTAACTAAACTTATACACAGTGTCAAAATCAAAATCGCGCAAACCAGATCTATGACCTAATTGAAATCTCAATATATAAACAATATTAACTAGCACGGAAGCTCCTTAAATAGAGAAACGAAATATATCAGATTCAATACAACCATCAATTAACAGCACCGACAGTGCAAAGCGCAACCAATTGGAAATTACTAAAACAACAACACTTTGTTCAACCACATTATGTTCAGATCTGGCAAAGAACAACATACGAGCTTTGCAATTCATATCGTAGCACCAGAAAATGAAATTAAATGCCAAAAATTATCGGATTGAACCTGAAACCCTAGATTTCGCGGAAACCTAACCAATGAGTAGCGCTTTCAAATGCAGACGCTAATGAAAGGATATGAGCGGATTTCGTTCAGAAAAGTTTACCTGATGTGACCAGATTCGCAAGCTGCAGCAGTCGCAAACACACACGCACACGCACACGCACACGCGGTCACATACAGAGAGAGAGAGAGAAGTGTTAGTGAAAAAATGAGAAATGAAGTGTGGCGGAATATTTTATTTGCACATATTTTCGCGGCAAGCGTTTTGGCGGGAAGGATGAATTGGCTTTTCTCAAATTGGGCTGTGTGTTTGGTCAAAGGCAATTAAGCAAATTTAGTAGGGAATATAGGGAAGGAAATAGGTGAAGTAAAAATAAAAGGTTATCAAAAGTCTAAATATTAAAAATTAATAATAAAATAGGGTTATTACATTAGCCTATAATTTATGAATTTTGCATATTGATTTTGCACCTCGACCTTTAAAAATCTACGTGTAAATCTATGAACTTTCCGTTTTGTGTGTTTCTAGCCTAATGTTATATTGTTCTAGAATTTAGATGTGGTTACTTGGTCTTTTAGTTTGGCTATTGTAACTTGTCGTTTGTTGCTGGATCGTTTGATCAGCGTGTACTTATTCTATTTGGGAATAAATAATCTTTCTTTCTAAAAAAAAAAAAAAAAAAAACACAACAACTTTGCATTTTGTATCATTTTACGCCTGAGGTCAATTTATCCACGGATTATTGATAATTTGACAGCCTATAATTATGTTTAGTAACATCTAGGCTAAAGTTGTTCACCTTATGAACAATTGTTGGACTATATGCATTGTGTAAATAAAGATTTAATTAAAGAAAAACCTAAATATCTATGAAAAATTAATTCTCAACGACCGAGCCTTATCAAAAAAAAAAAAATCGACGAATGAGAAAAACATCAGGTAAGGAAAACTAATGGCAACATATGTCACATTAGCCCATCTAGATTATATATTTTTGTTCGTTATGTTTTCATATTTGTTTTAGTATAATTGGCAGGATAATGAAGAAAATTATTTGGAAGTATAAAACAATATTTTGGGAAAGAATTGTTGTGACGGAATATAATTAAAGAGCAACAAACAATCAGAAAACAAGATCATATAATTCAATTTAAAATTAGAATTTAAAAAATGAAAAAAGGAACACATATTCAAATGGAAGGTAAAAGAAAATAACTGATAATTAAAACAAAATAAAGAGACATTTCAAATAAATTGATGTGCTAAATAAAACGAAATATTGGGAAAGTGATTTTTTCGCAAATAACTGAAAAATATATTTTAAATATCCTTAAACTTTAAATGATAGAAATGTTATCGTTTTAAATTTATTCTTCACATATGATCATATGTCAAATTAAAGCTTTTTTTAATTATCTTTAATTTCATATACATATTCAAGTATTTTATAATCAATCAAATTATACCATTTTTAAAACAAAGAAAAGAAAAACAAAGAGAAAATGAAGAAAATAGATAGATAAATAAATAAATAAATATCAAAATGAATAATGCAGTTATGTAACCCATTACCCACGTCAATCACTAAGAGAGATACATTTGAAACTTAAATATGTGAATTTTGATAAAATTATAAAATTGCCATCAAATTGATTGAAAATTGAAATCAATTTTGCAATTGATTGCAAATCTTCAACTCTCTTATTATTATTATTATTATAATATATTTCCTTCGTTCCACCGAAGTTGTTATGTTTTCCTTTTCGAACCGTTCCAACGAAGTTGTTACGATTCATTTTTAATACACTTTTATTACCCACACAACTTTAAATAATATATACTCCATTTGTCCCATTAGTATTGGCACCTTACTTTTGGGCACAGAAATTAAAGAAGTGGTGTTTTTGTGTGTAAAATGGTGGGCTCCACTAAGTTGACTAATATTTTGAAGGCAAAATTCTTACCTTTTTTTAGTATGTTATTACTAATGGAACAAACTAAAAAGGAAATGGTGTCAATACTAATAGGACGGAGGGAGTATTTCTATCATCACTTTACACTACTCTTCAGCTCTACTAAAATTCCACACCCAAAAGAAACGTAACAACTCCACCGGGACGGAGGGAGTATATAATGGATTTGAGATAATGTAACATTAAAGTTGTGAAATTGATATATTTGGCCGATATATAATGTTCATGTGATTTGCTCAACGACTAGATTTTGGCCTTTCTTCTTCCCACTCTTAATAATTCCCTATAAATAATCCCTATTTCCGCTCACACTTTTCCCTCTCTTCTTCCTCCATTCGAGAGAGAGAGAGAGACTGTATTACAATGTCAGCTCTGAAAGCCGACGATCCACGCATTCAAGCCATTCAATCAAGCATCCGTGTCGTTCCCGACTTCCCAAAACCAGGTTTCCTTTTTCCATCTAAAAAATTCACGCATGTTGATATTGCAAGATTGCATTTTTATGTTTCAGCTCAACTCTCTTTGAGTTTGAGTTGGAGTTTGAGTTGGAGTTTGAGTTTGAGTTTGAGATGGGCCATTATTTTTCCACAGGGATAATGTTTCAAGATATCACAACGCTTCTACTTAATCCCAAGGTTTTCAGAGACACCATTGATTTATTCGTCGACCGCTACCAAACCAAGAACATTTCTGTTGTTGCTGGTAAGTGGTAACCAACCATATCCTTCAACTATTATTCTTTTTCCTACTTTTTTTTGTCTTGGTTCAATAAACCATTTGCCTTGAACACAAATCGTTGTTTGAAGCTAGTGTGTGAAAATTTTGGATTTAGGTGTGGAGAAAGGGTGTGCTGAATTTTTTTTTATATATATTTTTTATGATGTGGAGGTTTGTGATTGTTATTTATATTTGAATAATGAATGTGAAGTGTTGAGAATGTTGGCATGTGCTTCTTGAATTCCATTTGGTTAAATTGTGGTGGTGGTTGGTGATGGGTTCCCACAATCCACATTGTTTTGCTTAAATAAGGGGTGTAGGGCCCCTTTCCCTTCCTTCATTTTCTTTCCATGTATCCATTTGCTTTTGGCAAGATTTTTGTTGTGGAAATTCGAATTTCATGATTGTGAAATATGATTGTTTGCTAGTGCCATTAAGTTTTTCTGATGAGCAATGATGATTAATCTTTTGGAGGAAAGTTTGTTTTAGGAGGTCCAGACTCCACTATAATCAGTCGATACACCCATTGCCATTGCTGTTGGTTTTCACTATCATATTATTATGGCTTCATTAAACTTTTATATACTATTCACTTTATGAAAAGTGGGAATGAGTAGTGTCATTCCTGTTGCTTCTTTTCCGTTTATTTGGGACATTGTCAACTACTTATTATGCCATCACAGAATTCACATTTCAATATTTCTTTTCTTTTTTCTTCTCTTTTTGTTTTTTTGTTGTTGTAGTTTACTAGTTGATTGCATCGGTATATATTTAAGGTAGGTTGGCTCAGCCTATATCTTCTCTTTCTTTTTCCCTCGTGTTCGTCTACTGCTTTTGTGACACATTGTGCATTGTAACGGAGCTCTTGCTAATACATCGACTGTTATCGTTCCTAAATGTTGAGGGTTTTAATTTTAGAAATTAAGTGGCAACTCTGAAGAAATAGTTCCAATCCACCACTATGTAACTGTGAAATTATGTAACTGTGAAATTTGTTCAAAGGGTTAACTTAAAATCTTTCCTTGTTACGGATCATATGCCGTCTACTATGTACGGGAGGTCATGGTGCCTATACATTTGATGTAGTTTTTTAATCATTTAGATACTCTAGAAGAGAAGGTCTAGCATAGTCCAAACAGTGTTTGCTTTACATGGAAAATGAAATGAACCAAACCAAGTGATATAATCATTATAAGACGAAGAACATAGCACAGGCTTCTTTGCTGATTTTAGTTTGCTCAACACTAAGTTTTTTTTCAACTCAGGGATAGAAGCTCGTGGCTTTATATTTGGCCCTCCTATTGCATTAGCAATTGGAGCGAAGTTTGTCCCCCTGCGTAAGCCAAAGAAACTGCCAGGTAATCTTTATGATAAATAGTGTTTCGCGTAACGAAAGTAGTTTGACTTCATCTTTACGTAATTGTTCAATTACACAAGTGGACTGCTTGAGAAGATACAATATGATTGCAACTGAACTTATAGTTGACCGGCGATTCTTCTTTACTCAACCTCAAACTATCCATGTATTATAAGGTCTTACAAAGTCCGATGTAGCATTTGCTTAGGCAATCGAGGCTACTCATTCTTGTGCACCATCACCAATTCTAGCTGAGACCAAAACCCTTAGCATTTTACGGATATTTCACCAACCCTTTTTATCGACCTCTTGTAGTTTATTGTATCATGCACCGTTTATTACTTTATAGAATCTCCATTCCTAATTCAGTTCTCTTATCTCATAGGTAAAGTTTTCAGACAAGAGTATGACTTAGAATACGGAAGTGATTGTCTCGAGATGCATGTGGGCGCAGTGGCTTCTGGTGAACATGCCCTGGTAGTTGATGATCTGATTGCTACCGGAGGCACTCTCTGTGCTGCCATGAAACTATTAGGTATTTTATTTATCTATGGGGCATAGAATGTTTAGAATCAGTGGCCAAGTTGTTATATATCTACCGTCGCTAATGTAGCAGGCGTTATGGATCTCTTTTCAGCAATTTCAGTCTATGTTATTGCTTCTGTCTTTATGGCTCGAAATCAAGTTACATTATCATTGAGCGCTAGGCTATTTGTCTTATGTTGAATTAAGGTGGAAAATTAAGGGTTGCTTCTCTTGGTTGGAGACAATTGAGACCTTATGACATTAGTTATCTTTTGTATGTGCAAAAAAACGCACAAGTATAAGATGGAATTGAGGAATTATCTTCAGCCTTTCTTGGACTATATTAGATAGAAAGAGTTGGTGTGGAAGCATTTTCAGTCTACCGTTACTAGGATTTTGACAAAGTGCTAGACGTCGTTTCCTTCCCTGCTTCGATTCACTTATTCACTTTGTGACCAGTTATTATCTCTTTGCCAAATTTGCAAGAATACATCAATTTTCAACTGTGATTGTAGGGTTAACCGACATGTTCGATTATTCTTTACAGAATATGCTGGAGCTGAAGTAGTCGAGTGTGCTTGCGTCATTGAAATACCTGCTCTTAAGGTCATCCTTTTCTACAACCTCACTTCCTTGCTCTGAATCCGTCTCGTAGTTTGTGATTCAGTTTCTTTGCAAGTGTTTTAGATTCATCACTCATTTTACGAGCATTCTAACATCTACACACGATAAAATTTCTCTAAATTGAAGCCACAATGCGTAAGATGATTCAGAAAATCTTGAAGCAAGCATTGCCAAGAAGTGTGTTCTTAACTTCGTTTGGTTTTACTTAAACTCGAATCTTTCCAGCACTCAACATGCATACAATCGTTGCCAAGGATTATGTTATTACAAGTTATTTCTGATCTGCGCCTCTCCTCATACATTGCTGCAGGGACGTGAGCGTTTAAATGGGAAGCCGGTATTTGTACTTGTCGACTCTCAATGATACTCTTGGACAAGAGCGCAGCGTCTCTGCAGTGTACATCAAACTCCATTGTTCGAGTTCTTGATTGGAACCATCTTCCCCTTTTTGCGACCAATTCTCATTTTTTAGGCTCCAAGTGAGGATAGGAAACTTCGTGATGAAGAGACTTGTTATGGTATGCTCGTATCAAGTTTGCCTCTTCTTGTGGTTTACAGGCCGCTCGAAATGAGGTAATTGTCTTGTATCGTTTCAAGTCGTATATTTCGATCTTCATTTATCCAGTCAGTGCTCGTATTGGCAGTGTGAATAGTAGAAATATTTGAAGATTATTGCTAGATCTGTGTGTATGAAGATGAAGTGCTGCAGTTGAATAAACTTATCCTTTCCGAAGATATATTTGGTATATTTGGGTGAAGTTTGAATAACTAAAAGAGATAATTTGCATATTAAATCCTAAACTTTGGAACTTATTGCAAATTAGATCCAGTACTTTGATTGTATCAATTAAGACATTAAATCCCTTCTATTTCTTCACTGTGTTTGGAGTTGTGATTTGGTCATCCATTTGATGTTTAAAGTTCTCACTTGATTTTGAGTTGTCCTTTTTAGTTTTTCTGCAAAAACTAAAGGACAAATAAATGTTGTCACATGTCACTTATCTAGATTGTCCACATAACTATAACGTGTGATCCAAATTTAGTACTCTTACCTACGAGCATAGTACTATCGTAACTGACCATGTACAAACAAACCGAGTGGTAAGACTTCGTGATCATGAAAATAATACTCTCTTCGTTCCATTAGTAATGACACCTTACTTTTGGGCACGGAGAATAAGAAAGTAGTATTTTGGGTAAATATCACTTTAAACCCTAAACTATACGTACTTTATCAAAAATATCCTGAATTTTAATAAATATTTTTTTAAACCTCAAACTATAAGCTTTTTATCAAAAAGTTCCTGAACTTTAATAATTTTTTTTTTAACCCCAAACTATAATTTATTTTTTTTAATAAAAAATACTCTACGTTCATTTTTCGTTTTGATGAGAAATCCAAGTATATGGGTTGAAAAATTGATTTTTCTTCAAAGATATTATACTTTCATCTTATGGCTTGCCGATAAATCCAAGTATCCATGTTGAAAAACTATTTTTTCACGAATATTGGGGAAAAAAGAATAGTGCAGTGTATTTTTTGATAAGAAGTCAATAGTTTGGGGTTTAAAAAAATATTTTATAAAGCGGGTATAGTTCAGAGTTTAAAATAATATTTACCCTAGTATTTTTGTGTGTAAAGCGGTGAAATCTACTACTAAAATTGACTAACTTTTCAAGGGAAATTTATTACATGTGTCATTACTAATTAGACGGAAGTTAATAAATGGGCAGTCGAATCCTATATATTTTTAGCTCACATATTGTGATATCAATTGGTAACCACTTGTTATATATAAATATATAATTCGGAATACATGCATGTGTTGAATGATTAAATATACCGAGACCTTAAATAAGTGGTTCACAAAATTTTCCACGCGAAATGCATAGAGTATGTTTTTCTATTTATAAAATTATATATAGGGAATATACATATTTATTATTATATATAAAATTATATATAGGGAATAAGTGGGTTTCTGATTATTATTAATTTTATTATTATTATTATTATTATTATTATTATAATTTATGCTTTATTTTTCTTTTTAATTCCTATATATATATATGATACGCCAGTAACTCATTTTTTTTAAGCATCTTTCGTTAAAATCACTTATGTTTGATTTATGTTAAACATTTTGTTTTCCGCTTTAAACATTTTTATGTTCTTAATTTATAATATATCAAATATTACTATTGACATCATATATTCATAAGTTCGATTTGTGTTTTAATTTACTAATTTATTTAAAGTTAAAGGGAAAATGGACTATTAATTTTTAAAATATATAATAAAATTAAAGATACTAATATTAAATATTAGAATATACATAAACGAGTAAAACAAAAGGAGTAAATTAAGCATGGACTAAATGTGTGTGGTGCTACGAAAAGTGCTCACATGGATTGGTGAGTATCATATCATATTTTTCACAAGTTCTCACGATTATTTATTAATGTTGCACTGAAATCTGAACATATAAAATCACTGTATTTGTTGTAAAATTAAGAGTCAAGTCGATCTAAAATTTAAAGAATGATTGTGATGCGGTGCTATTCGAGGAGGTTGGGGCGGAAGTGTCAGATTTCGACAAAGGATTAGTGTTTTCCAAGCAGAAACGGTGTCCCGAGTCAAAGTCATCGCTTTGCTATGTGATACGATGGATTTCGGCCATCGGAGGTCACCAAGAGGGCTAAAATCGTATTTTTATAAATTTTAGGCACTTTTGCTATTTTTTAATTCCAGCAAGTTAGGTTTTCAGTATTTAAGCTCTCTTATATGTTTTTGTTATGCAGTTTTGATTGATTAATAAAAAAACGAGATTTCCTCGAAATCTATCATCTTTCGGTATTTTACGAATCAACGAATTTTGATAAAGAGTACTTCTCATGCGCTGCATCAGATTTAATGACACAAATCAGGTCGAGATCCATCGAGTCTGAAGTTTTGAAGATCCCAATCCGAAAAATGAAAAACGAATTTGAATCCACGGATTTGAACCAAACCCTAATGGGATGTTTAATTCAATTTTGTATGAATTCAACTAATAATGAGACTGCACTTTACAATGTAAAACACAAGAGTAAAACGGTCAACCTTGACTGCTATGAGAGTCCGTATCCTGACAGCCAAGTAAAACCAAATATGAAAGTGTACATTTAAAACCCATTCAATATTAGGATGCATACAATTTAATAGATGAAGATACTCTACTCTTTTAATATTATTAGAATTATAACCACGAATCACAATTCAAATGGTAAGATGTGATGTGGCGCAAATTGAGACAAAATTTGTACAACGTGCGGATCATCCGAATAATTCCCAGAAGTTTCAGATTTCGACGAGAGCCTAGTGTTTTTCGGGTGGAAACGACATTCCGGGAAATACGCATACCTTCGCGATGACTGAAGGTGGATTTCTGGCAAATTCCATCGTTTAGAGGGTCAAAATTGCAATTTTAGAGTTTTCGGGGTTATTTTGCAATTTTCGATTTATGTTTTGGGCCTTTTTGTTATTTCTTGTAATTTTGGCGATTAGGCTTAGTATATAACCTCTGTTAGCCGCCTGTTGAGCGCAGTTGTTTGATAGTTTATAAAACTGAGATTTATCTCTTTTATCGTTCAATTCTCGGTATTCTACATAATCAACGAGTTTTGATTGTGTTCTTCCTGTTCCACGCATTCACACTGCATCAATATGTTCTCTCTATCAATAGTTAGTTTGGAAATTTGAGTTATTTCAAATACATAGTTGGTGGTGTATATATTAATAAGATTACTTATTTAATTAAACTGGAGGATTATATCCTATTTTACTGTGCCAATTTACTCTTGAAAATCTGTTAAAACAATCATTTTTTTCTGGCATGTAAATGAGAGTTGTCAAGTTTGAATCCTAAACCTCACTCTTAAAAAGAAGAGGTCACATAGTTTTGATATCTCAAAAGTGATTTTATAGTCATTTTATTGATCACTACATTACAAATTTTCGATTCATAAATAGTACACAATAAAAATATGAGAAAAGATAAATTAACAAACTTTATCTACAAAGTAGGGGGCTTTTTGCAATTTAAAAAAACCGGTTCGTTGTAATTTTATTAATCGGTTCGATTTTATTAGAACTTAACTAATTTATCCTTTTCAAATTTTATTTAACTAATTGGTTAAATTCTAATAAAATCGAACTGTATAATAAAATTCAACCAAACTAAATTTTTTAAGTTGCAAAAAGCCCCCTACTTTGTAGACAAATTTTGTTGATTTATATATTTGTAAATTGGCCATGATAAAGAAATGCCTACAAAAACAATACAAATCCTAAATTATACTTTACTATTATCTATATATTATCATCATCAAATATACTACATACCCAATGCATGTTAATAGAATTGGTAAAGAATCACTTTAAAATATATTCCAAAGAGAGTTCCTTAACCACCAAAAATAAGTCGATTTAAAATGAAAACTTGATAAATAAGGTGAGATTTCCAAATTGATTTGGTGAAATGTCCCCTTCATGTACACAAATCTCAGTAGCACCAAATTCCATGCCCAAAACCATCCAAAACCTTAGTTTTTTTGTACTGTTTCACAACATCACATGTTAAGTGTAAGAAGAAACGTCAATTTCATGACAACAACTATACTTTAGCAAATTGTTTCTTAACTTCAAAGCATAAATAAATCTTTTTCTGTTGATAAAATAGACGATGAATTTTCGGGTTTAATAATTTTCAACATACTTTTAAATTCATTCCGTAGCACCAATCAAATTGTCCAAAAATATAGTGATATAGATAGTCAAATCTCTTACAATATTACTCATATGTACCAAATATCAAACCATATTCTCATAAACCAAAGAATTCCATCTATGAAGAAACGAAATATTAACTTCCTTTAATACAAATGTCTATTTCTCCAACTATTACTCATATATATACAAATAGCTTAATTAGGCGAGTTTAAATAACTCATAAATATTCACGGATTTTGGGAGCCATGATTGTCGGCTCTATAATGTGTGTAATCTCTTGTATCGATGATGAAAAAGGTAAAAAAGAGTTACAGTAAAACTTATCAATCCATATTAGGACTAACAAATTTTACACCATATATGAAAACGTGACAGAAACTCCCACAAAATTAATAGGTATGTTGTTAAATTAGAAGGTATGTTATATAGTTTTATCATGTTCATGACCATATCGTATCGTAACAGATCAACATGATAAAGACCCAACAAATCTAGTTGTTAACATCCTAATTATTGTATTTATATATTTTAATCAAGTTTTAATTGAATTTATTCAAAGGCTTAGTTTGCAACTTGATATTCAACTTAAATCTAGCTAGCCTGGTGCTGATTTGACTTCAAATTTAAACATAGGCATTGAATATCTCTCAGGAATAATAATTGCTGATCCAGTCATACAATATATATATATAAAAAAAAAGCTTTTGAATTAAATAGTTTAAACGAGGATTAAAATAATATTTAATCATGTCTTAATTGAAATAATTCATCAAAGTAGCCTTTGTGCGGAAACCGATACAAGTTCAAAGAAGCATAAAATCACTCAATTCCCAGAGTATCACATTTTCTTTTCTCTTTTCCTTAAAAAAAAGTGGAAGTAAAAAAGACGACAAATTAATTAAATCTAAATTTCTATAAGAAGATGTGGAGAACATTTATCAACCCAATTTTCCGTAATTACAACTCAACAAAAACTATGAGGGGAAATTCAGCTGCAGAGAATTCAAATTAATTACAAAACAAAAAAGTAGAATTAATTAAAGGAAAAAAAAAAAAAGAAAAAAGAAAATTGGTGTTGATAAACGTTTCGAAATTAATCTTCCTAGTGCAAAAGATAAAAATAAAAATAAAAAATTTTACAATTTGTAGATAATAAGAAAGCAGGGCAGCACGGCGCGCGTGTCGAACACGAGCAGCTCGCCGTCGCGGCCCGCGACGGAGTCGTACCCGACCCGCTCCTCCGACCCGACACCCTTGCAGACCCGACCCGCCACGACCCGGCACACGAGCATGGCCCGCCGCCCCCTCCCCCCCCCGCCGCTCTCGTGCGCCGCCCCGCTGCCGGAGTACGTGCACACGGCTGCGGCGGCGGCCGCCCTCTTGCCGCCCCCGAACGCCCACGCGCCGCCGCATGCCTCGTACGCGCCGCCGCCAGCCGCCGCCCCGCCGAGGCAGTAGAACCGCATGACCTCGTTCCCGTCCGCCACGCGCCGCGCGTGGTCCTCGCCCCCGCCCCCGCTCGCCTCGGCCTCTGAACCGGCCCGGTTTCTCACGGAGTCGCGATACTCCTCGAACCGGGCTAGCGTCCGGTTCAGGCTGTGGACCTTGAAAACCATCTCTATCTGGGGCGAGAAGAAGCCCTTCTCGCCCCAGCTGCTGTGGAAGATTATTTCCACCACGTTGCGCGACGGGTGGTCCTTCGGGAGCTCCGCCAGCGACGGGAAAATCGAGTCGGACCGGCCGGTCGGACCGGCCGGTTCGGTTTTTCTTGAAACGGGCCGCTTGAAGGGCGGCGGCGACGACGGCGGCGGCTTCGGCTTCTTTGGTTTGGGCTTGGGATTCTTGTTGGTTTCAACTATGTCTTTGAGATTTTGGTAGCTATTTCTGCAGCTGGAGGAGTTGGATAATGAGCGGCGGTGGTGGTGGTGGCGGCGGCGGCGGTGGTCGGGATTTGGGTGGGGGACGACGTCGTCTAATGCCTTTGATTTGCATTGGAATGACTTCATCCATCCACTCGCCATTTCTTGAGATTTCCCTCTCTTTATCTCTCTACACTATGTATCTTTTTGTTGCATGTAAAAATATGAGTATTGAAATTTGAAGATGTGTTTTTGGATACAATGCTAGTGTGTGTGTGTGTGTTTTGATGTTTTTTTAACGTGGTTGGAGAAGAGGGTTTTTTATGTGGTATGGAGAAAACATGGCGCGATAATAAATGGGTGCAAACAACATTGTATAATATACACGTACATACACATATACTACATGAAAAGACATAATTGCCCTTCTGGTAAATCATGCAGCGGGGAGGGAAAAGGATAATAAAGAAAACAAAATTTCATTAATGGAGAGAGAGAGAGAGAAGATTGCATCACTTATTTATACAGTTAGATGATATTTTACATATATATACTAGTAGCGTGGAGATATGGTAATAATCATCCTCATTCTAATAAGTAATAACTTAGAAAATCATAGTTTAAAAGTATAGCGTAATACTGATAAAAGCATTATATTATACGTATAAAAGTATTAGAATGAATGAAAGCATTATTTTATATATCAAAAAGCATAGCATCTGTTGGGATGCCTTGAATTATTCTCCTTATCCGCACTATCTCCCGCTTCGCACATGGGGGTCTCGCTCATGAGCCCGTCTGATGTATTGGGCTTTAGTATTCGTGTTGGGCTGAGCCGTCTGATGTATTCTCTCAGTACTATATATGTGGTCTTACAGATATGTAATATGTAATCCGAAAATCCTAGTCTTCATAGTGAAATATGTTCTCCTCTCTGCCCGTGAACGTAATCAATTGGTGAACCACGTAAATCTGTGTCTTCTTTACGTTTCTGTTTTCTGTATTGTTTTATACATCAAAAAATATAATATCACATAAGTCGTGGGCACACTAGCAAGTGCCCACGATAGGCATTGGAGCGGAAGATAGTAATATATGTGTAAATATAACGCTATCAAGATTCACCAAGATATGCATTGATTGCGCGTATGCATATATACGATCGATCAGACAATTATGGAAAATAACATTTTGGCATTGATTACACCAACACACAATCAATATCAAACAATTATTGCGATATATATTTGATATTGTTTCGTATTTGTAGTAGTACACAAATTATTAATTAGAAGGTATGTGAGATTTGATCATCGATAGAGGTGGGATTAACAATATGATTGTGTGGTAATGATGAATGGAGACCCATAGATGTTGTTATAGTCAAAGAAATTATGACTTGATCGAAAAGTTTAAACGCTAATAATAAGTGGTGGAGCTGCCCAGCTTTTGATTTTTTGGATTTTAATTAGAAATTATGCAATTCAATCATCATTGATTTTGCATCATTTGATTTTATATAACCTTGACTACAAGTACCCAATTAACTCGTCTAGTATATAATTTCCAGAATCAGATGCGGAAATAAAGAACATACATGCATGATGCATGTCACATGTGCATCCATCATAATTACTTTTACTTTAGTGTGATTAATAGATATTACTTAAAAATAAATATAGCTTAATAAAATACTAGTTAATAAATCTTAATGGAAAAAATTAAAATATCAATTAATGATCAATTACGACACTAGATTTTTTGCCATGTTAAAAATCTTTGGCAAAACTCATCCAAGGGTCATTGTTCTTTTATTTCGATAGGTCATTCTACAATTTTTTCGTTTCATTGGGTCCTTTTAATTCCATAATTCATATCATTGAATTTTTTTTAAACGGAGTTATCAAATCCGTTAATTGCAATGAGATATGTGTGTGAGATCCTTAATTGAAGAGATATGTGCGTTCCTTAATTATTTGGCAATAAAAATTCATTCAACTCGATTTCAGTGATAAGAAATTTCATATTATTTCTTTAACAAAACGCCAATAACAGACGACACCACAAATGAAAATTATGAATTTGTATGTTTATAAAATTTAATTTGGTGGAGCATGATATATATAGCGAATCAAATTAGAACATCAGAGAAGAAATTTGTTGAATTAGGCGGATGTGGGGATGAGTGTTTTATGTATATATACATGTACATTTATTTATTTATTATAAATAATAATTGTTTTTGTGGATATAATTAAAATAATTTTAACGGATTTGATAATTTCGTTAAAAAATGATCTAATGATATGAATTATGAAATTAAAAGAACCTAATGAAACGAAAAAAATTGTAAAAGGACCAATCGAAATAAAAGATCATAGTAGGAAGATCTTTAGATGTGTTCTGCCAAAATCTTTTGTTCCCATGGCCATGTTGGATATTTGGACGAAAATATATATGAGGAGAAATTACGAATAAAAGAACGTATTATCATATCTTATTCAACATAATCGCTACATAATAATAAGTCATGATCATATATAATGCCATAAATGACACGATATATATAGAGTACAACTTGAAATAACAAATATCATGCCTTCATAACTTGTACTAATAAAATATGGGCATGGGGGCCTGTTTGGAATATAATTGACGTTGATTTGCTAATAATTAATTAATAATTAAATATAATTTAGAATAATTGAAGGGAAGAAATGAAGCCACACAACCACTACTCAAAGACCATTTATAGAAAAATATAATATATCGTAGTTTACATGTCTTGTCAACCATCTTTTCTCAAACAGAAAGGATCAGTCAATCAACATTAATGTTCTCTAAATTGTCTAGTTGGTGGATATTTATTTGTATATTAATTAATATAATCATTGTTGTGATATAGTACACCTTTTGTTTTCTAAATGCTTCCTGCCAAATTCTTTTTGCTTATACAAAAAGCAAGAATAAATGTACATGAATATTGTTGGTATTACTGAGATTTCAATCAAGCTATATAACAAGAGTTTTCATATTGCCAAATCTGTCACTTCTATTATACTAAGTTATGGAATAGTAAGTAACGAAAAGGGCCATCTTAATTATTAGATCATTGATTGCGCACTGGACTTCTTCTGCTAACATATTCTATTTTACAAAAATTAATTATAAAAATATATACAAATTTAAATCCCAAGTTTGTGTTTGCTTATAATTATAAGTAATAGTCGTAAAGAAATGAAACTTAAGTAGTTCTCATGCTCAAACTTTCCAAACATGTTTTAAATCATATGTAACCCATCTACGAAGTGAATGAAAAAGACAATTACAAATACGAAATCAATTTCTCTCATTTTATTTTCTTGCACAACCCACACATATATAACATAAAAACGAATTACTAGGGTTTGTCTGAATAACCTTTCGACATTGTGATCGTGACTTCTTTTGCCTTTTGAGTTTTAATTTCGAAAATAATGATTTTGAATGTCATTTATGCCACATAAATTATATTTTTCATTTTATATATTGTTATCCACATGAATTTTCGACGTGTAAGGTTGACACCCAACTACAGGGAAAATTGCATGAAAGCGACGAAAGAATAGGATAAAATGATACTTTGTCTTTGTAACAAAATAGTAATTAATTTTCACATCATTGCAGAATTGTACTTATATATATATACAACTTGTTAAGTGAGCACTCAACTGTGATAAATCGATTTGTATGGTAGAATTGATTACAAATTAACTTAACTATATTATTAATTTGTAATTTAACATACGCTAGGAAACAATTATGGATCGATGTAATTCAGCGTTAGTGTATCAAATCATATTTTCCCAATCTACCTCTATAAAACAATTGTTAATGGTCATATTTTATTATAATGATCATGATATTTTGATTACATGTAGATTACACCGCAAGCCTACTACCGCTATAAATTTTAGGAAAAGATAAATTAACGAACTTTGTCTACAAAGTAAGGGGCATTTTGCAATTTAAAAAAACTGGTTCGATTTAATTTTATTAATCGGTTTGATTTTATTAAAACTTAACCAGTTTATCATTTTTAATTTGTTTAACTAATTAGTTAAGTTCTAATAGAATCGAGTTCCGATTAACAAATTAAACTAAACCGAACTAATTTTTTAAATTGCAAAAAAACCCTACTTTGTAGACAAGGTTTGTTGATTTATCACCGCTCCGCTATTTTTACGTATATATTTGAATCAATTCCACCATTGCATATTAACCCCCACAAACCAACCAATGTAGAAATAGAGTAACTACAGACTCTAGCTATATAAATATGGGTTATGTAACTTATGTTTGTGTCCAATATTTTCAATATTTTTCGGAAAAATATTCTCAACTAATATAATTTATAAAAAAGATTCATATCTTTGAGCGTTTGTCACAATATATCTCACCTTTTAAAAAATATGTCCACAAATTGCATTTGTGGTTTTTTTAGAATCACAAATTGCGCATTTGTTTAGAAAAAAGGTCTACCCCAAAACAAGAGAACAAAAAAGAAATTACCAAATACAGAAAATATACAAATTCAAAAGTGTGATTTGGAATATGGAAAAAACGAACTATTAGATTCAAAAAGGGGTAGACTTTGAAAACGCCATGGCCACCACCCAAATGCATGTTGCCCCTTCATTACTTTCAACTGCTACTACTACTATTATTATTGTTATTATTTCGGAATAAATATTATATATTTTAATATTTTATATATCACCATTTTCCAGATTATTTGGTGCACCATGAGTGAGTCCCATGTGTATCTATCTCATAATTTATTATTAAAAAAATTGAACAGAATCAGGAGTTTGGAATCTTTTATAGGAGTTTGAAATAAAACAGATGGGATGAGAGGAATAGAAAGAGAATGGAAACTGGCACAAATTAACAATAAAATACATACAACACACACACACAAAAAAAAATTAACAATAAAATAAAAAGAGAGGGGATTGATAGTCGATCATTCCAATTTTCGTCAAGTTAGCATTTTTTTAATACTAGCGGAGAGTGCGCGCGTTGCACACAATTCATAATACATATACTAATAAATTATTAGAGTTAAATAATTGTAATAAATTATTAATGATGTCACTCATGTTTTATATTTTTTATATAATTTGTGAAATTAATTAATGATGCTAATAATTAATAACTCTTAAAATATTACTATATCATAAAAAATAGATAAAGAAAAAAAAATAACACCAACATAACGAATAAAAAGAGAAGTACGATCGAGCTTTGATGTTTATTCTATTTGAGTTTTATTAATACATTCCGATTGCATCTCAAAACACTGAAATTTGAACTTAAAATAATATATTAATTTATATGTAGAAACAGCACGCAGTTGTATAGTATTTTATGATTGAAAGAATAGGCCACCAAACAAAGTTTTAATTGTGTTTATAGGAAAATGGTAATTGGTTTCACTTGAAGTCGACAACATTGAGATTTGTGATGCCTATTAATGGTCTAAAACTATACTATTTTGACTATCATAATTGATTGCCAAATGTACTTCAAAATCACACAGCACGCACAGACATGTGTGTGTGTGTGTGTAAATTGAATTTTCTCAATTCTCTTGAAAATGGAATTCCTATGAAAGTGTAATATATTCTTTCTAGGCTATGCCTGGAAAATATCAAACATGTGTGGTGCTAACGAATCAATTGCTACAATCTACAACATCCATATTGTGTATTGTTGGGGTTCATATAAGTGGAGGTTACGATTTATAAGATATGATAATAGAAATTAATCGAGATTGTAATTATTCTTTGTTATAAAATGTATTTAATTTTTTATTAACACAATGTATAGAAACTCTAAAATTTAATTAATTTATCTTATTAATAATTTAGTGAAATATTTGTATATTTTTATGTAAATAACTATATACATATTAAAAATCAAATATTTATGTTTCACTTGTTCTTTTTAGATAAAATGTTCAGATTTCTTTCAAAAGAAACGACATCGTATTGACGTACAGTGGGTGTTATGGAAATAATAAAATATAAAGTACGTATTTGGAGAAATGCTTTGCTTTTATTTCTCATATTAAAAGGAATCTATAGTAGGGAAATTAATTGGACCTCTCTTTTACTGCGCGGGGTTTGTAGTAGTTTACTCGATCAATCGGTAGTTTAATTTATATTAAAGGTCTGTCAATCATCGTAAAAAATTAATATTTATAAATTTAAACGGGTATTTGAGATTAGCGAGTAATATACTTGCAAGGTTTGGACAGAAATATAAAGTAAAAACATTTTTGAAATCGGATTTGTGGTAAGTGAGAGTATAAATTCTAAACAGATTTGAGCATTAATTAATCGACATGCCTATATATATATATATATATATATTTTTTTAATCTTTTGTTAACTATCGTATTTTTGTTAATGTTTTACTTTGTAAATGTCCGGGTTCTTATTGCTGCGAATAACTAATTATTATAAAAAATTATATTTATAAAATTATTAGTGATTATTATTATATAAATTTGAGACAATAATAACAAGTACACAAATATCATGTCGTAAAAGTACAAGTCAACGCAAGCTAACAGAGTAACGGTAGACATTATTAAAGGGAGTTATAGAAGCCTAGCTTTAGTATTATTTCTTTTTTCGTCTATACATTATGTCTGAAATTGAAATACTACAATTTTTTCTCCTAGATAAATAAACACACTTTTCAGTAACCTAAAAAATATATGTTGCCAGTCAAAACTCAAATCTCAGATAAATAGTAGTACAATATTTTCAAATAGCCTATAATATTACAAAGAAATGACATAACATACTTCGATTCATCTTCTAAAACATTTAATTAAATTTAAATAATCGCTTTTTTTTTTTTAATTTAGAAACGAAGGATAAAAGATGTAGGCTCTTAATCTAATTCAATTTAATTTTCTAGATTATTTCATATATTTAATTAATTATATATATAGTGGGGGCTTTGTTGCCAGCCTTTGGCGTCACGCCGGCAAAATCTGTTAAAAAAATTGGGGGAATGCATCTTGGCGTGCTTCTATTCCCACTTTTATATTCTTTTTTGGTTTTGTTTTTGTCTTTCCTCTTTATATTTATCCTTTTCCAAAAGTATTTTCCACCCCTTTTTATTATCCTTTAATACAAGAATCTATGGCATTTGTGAAGTCCTAGAACTTTGTTTGGTGGTTGTATCCAATCATGGTAATATCCAAATATGGGGAGATTACATTCTTTTCTCACTTCTATGCACCACTTTCAAACACAACAACTTCTATGCCGTTTTGCTTTTTTTTTTTTCCTTTTGCACCAAAACTTACTTGGCTATTGCTAGTGGAGATAGGTTAATTAGGTTGCGTTCTGTTTGATGAAAAATTATCATGTGAAAAAGAGGGATAAGAAAACATTTTGCCTTTAAATTTTAGGGAGGGTTTTATTTTAACCCACCCCTATATATATATATATATAGGGGTTGATTATTGTACATCACCTCTTAAAATGAGAAATAAGAATCAATCTCTACCTGTTATCTTTCATAAA
>JAYJMF010000044.1:5942827-5958164 GCA_036873715.1 Salvia sclarea | reverse complement strand
ACAAAAGACAATTGAGACATTTTTCAAGAAATCTTTATAAATCATTAATGTAATATGTACTTTATAAGGAATTATTATTTATATTTTATTTGGGCTTTACTGAAACTATCAAAAATGTATTATCTTATAATTTTAGCAAGTTTATTAATTTAGCACCCTATCCCCGAGCTGAGACCGGCAAAAATTATTATCTTAGAGAATTTATTAATTAATCAAGTATTAATTTATCGAATTTCTACAATAAATGGTAAGTGTCAAAGCTTGCACATCAAGAACAAGACTCCTAGACAACAACTAACATATACTCCTATATCTATATGAATAGCCATTATTGTTGATTGTGGTCCAATATCGTCACCACCTAAATAAAAATACAAATCATACAATTGTAATTAAATAAAAGCTTTTGCGTTGTACGCGGTTATATATAATCTTGTATTGAGAAATTATTGTTTACTATTGCCTAGTGGTGAGTTCGTGAACGAGCTATATATATCTTGTGCACCTCTGCAATAGATAGAATTATTATTTGATTAGCTTCATTCACTTCTTTTTATGAAAATACTACTTTTATATATACATAATACACATATAATGGCAGACATGCAGCATTATGAATTAATATTATTGTTGAAGAAGTTAATGTCTGAATATAAAAGATGGTTGGAGTTCGTTGGATGCAATATTTACTATTGGGATTTATTCCCTATGTAGGGTTTTTTCTCATTCCCCTTTCCGAAACTCTACTCACTGTAAATATCACCACCACAACTCACAAATTTAATATACTCTTGACTTTAAAGAAAGAAACATTGCTCAATAAATTTGATGATTTTTGTGTGTTTCTTTTTTCTTTTTTATTTAATAATTAATACGCAAATGCAGCATACGATTACCCTTGTTTACAGTTTACAAAATCTTCGAGATTATGGGATGTCGGTAGCCCCAAATTTTCAATAACTTTTTGCTCACTCGCGCAATTCATTTTTATGTGCAAAATACGAAGTACATCGAACAAAATATTGTCTTTCCAACGCCTCGTTTCATATGAAGTATACGGTAAATTGTGATAAGTATGATTGAAATGATGTTCATGATATAATAACAAATTAATATTATTCTTGGAGTATTTAAATATTAATAATATGCAATTTATTATTTGGTATGATTTATTAAAATTTATATCATTACAATTTGCATTACATATGCCACCTCCTCAAATGGTGCACAAATTCATATAATATTTTTAGGGCCTTTAGGTGTCATTATTAATAATTATATTCTACACCCTAATTAGTCCCAACTGTAGGAAAATTACAATTTATATTAATCTTTCATATGATTTGCAAATCATTGCTTGAAGTTTACTAATCGGCATATTACCATCGTCCAAAAAGTAGTAGTACAAAGTAATGACACAACAGACGGGTGCAATGCATAAATATATGTGTATCTTTGGATGATCGATATTTGTATAGATCATCACCTAAAACCCACCAAAACAACCTACGAATCCTTCAATGAGAGACAAATATGGATAAAAAACTGCGTATACAAAACTCAAGGAAAATAAAGAATTGGTAAGGACTTTTGATTGATATAACAATATCCTTAAATCTACACTTACCGATTATGGTGTAAATAAAATCGGTTTCTAAACTGAATGCTGTAACCATCTTTCTTCTTTACTTCCAACACCAAGCAACCCGCCCCTTCTTCCCCTTTGGCTCATCCCATATTAAAATGAAAAAGAAAAAGAAAAAAGAAAAAAGAAAAAAGAAGACTCGCTAATATTACATCCTCTCCGAATATCTGTACAAATTGTTGCAAACTTCGCAGCACCACTTTTTAATCACAGATTTTTCACTCCGTTTTCTCCTAAATTCGAACCGGCAATCCAAAATTCTGGAAAGTCTTGATTTCCCCTCTGAGGCCTGCAGTTACTATCACCATACCCCAAGCCGACCTGTTCTGGTGAAACCCATTCAAGAAGTCCACACTTACACGGGGGCTGCTACGGTTCTTAGTAGCTAACACGAGTTTCTCCTCGGGCCACGTCACTGAGATTCTATCGAATAGGTAGCTGTTTGCTCCACTAGATAGAGGTCCATTAAGTGGGCTGTTGCTGCACCCCGATGGCAAGGGCGACCCTTCACTGCCATTGGTTTCTCCAACTGGCGTGGTCGGATGATACTCGTTTAAGACCTCAAAACGATCGTTCGTGCCATTTGGCACTGCACCGCAGTTATCTTGGAGGCTCCATGTGTCGGACATGGACAGTCCCGGCCAAGGGATTGCCGCAGATACATCTTGACAGTGAAAAAGCTCGTACGCCCGAGTCACCTTAACACCTTTACTTCTGTTGGGTCGGGATTCACCCTCGTGTCTCCACACATAAACATATGAATCTTCACTGGCGGAGACCACATATTTTCCATTAGAAGTAAGGGATGCTGAAATTTGGCTGTTTGTGTTATGGAACCCTGCAAAGTTTCACAATAATATGTCAGCTTTGAGAATTTGAACCAAATACAGTGCCTCGGAAATAAAACTGAAACGTAAAGCGCCAAACAAGCGTGATATCTCAAGGCCAATAGGTTAACTCATAGGTTCAACCATATGCTTTTATATTTTAGTTGTTCAAATATCAAAACAAATGATGACACAAACCATATACCATATTTATTTGCAGAAAAATTGGTGGGGCGCGTATATAATTCACTATAAAATAAAAATGAGTTCTTATAAGGTCAGCATAATGTAATTCAACACCAAATTCTCCGCCCCTATTCTTACAGAAGTTGCAATCTGAGGATCTCAGGATCCTACGTGATTTTACTCATTTTAATACTGCATCCTTTAGAAGTTACAAGGAAGAAAGAAGCTGTAATTCCTTCACTCCTCAAAAGAGATAAAATGACAATGAGAAGAGTAAGACAAGTGAGCCTATGAGCCAGACTAAATTATGTCGTCAAATATTTTGATTCCCTAGCATCAAGCTAATAAACCCCCTTACATAGTATCACTACCAGTGAGTAGCCTTCCAACAAATGCAACCAGTATAGCTGTGTAATCAAGATTCAAAGGTATTAATCTTATATTGATATCTAAATAAGAACCTAGAATTTGAGTTATAGGAGCCACCAAGGTGCAATGTTCATGGAAATTGACAGAAGTAACCCCCCCCCCCCCCCACCACCCAAAAAAATACGTAAAAGTTAAAAAAAACTACTTATAAAAATAAATATACCTTTGAACTTGTGAACTAAATCAATGCCATCTATGACTCGAACTCGGGAATCAGCCGATGTGACAATGACCTCTGATGTACTCCCAGGTGCAAACTGTGCAACAAGATAAATATCAGCAATCAGAAGAAAAGTCATTTTCCTGAAATCAAGGAACACGTCAAAGGAAGAAGAATCTGCTACCATAAAGTAGATATAAGCTGAGACTCAACAACCAGCCTACGAATATGTGGGACGTGTTAACTAGGTAATAGATTGTATGTGTGTACTGAAGTGGTTTACCTGGAAACCAGTTATTTTCTTTTGATGAGACTTCTTCTTCTTATTCTGCAGATTGATCTGGCTTTTCTGCAGCAACTTATTTTCTGGAAAAAGTGTGGCAAGCACAAGTAATTTAAAAATAATTGCCAGCAGAAGCTTAATCTTCTAAAGAATTAAGAATCTTTATTTCTTACCTGATGTGTTGTATAAGCGACAGCTACCCTTGTATGAACCGACTAGTGCCCCCTATAAAAGTTTCACGAATATATTGTTGAGAACATTCTCTGAGATATGCACAGTTCAAGGGGTTTCCCCTAATATAAATATAAATTGAAAAAATAAGCCTGTTCGGTCAATATGCAACTTGTGTCTCACCTGCCCATCAGGTGTGTAACACGCTGCAGTGACCATTTCATGCAAATCATTCCAATCAACAACTTGGCGATCAGGAATGCTCCAGATTCGCACCTTAGCATCTAAGGATCCACTGATGAAATATCTATCATCAACTGGATTAAACTGGATACATGTTACTGTGTCATGGAAAATTGAGAAAATATATCAATAGATAAAACATAATTTATGTTCTCAAATAAGTATACAGACGCACCAACAGAAAATTTTTACAATATAATCAATATAAGTAACCCTGAAACTAGGATGTAGAACACAGTAACTTATCAAGCAGTAAACTAAGCAATCAAGATGCTAACCAGGTCAACTAAGTGTTAATTTAATCAATTACCAATACAGAAAACTGAAGCATTCAACCACTGGCATTACTGCTAAGTGCCTTGGCAGTGCTTTTACTAAATCAACAGTCAAAAACTCAATTGCAATCTACATTATAAAGTGAAAATACAACTATTGTACACCCTAACTTCAAACCAGATATATAGCCACCAATTCATTCGGCCCACCCCCAAGCAACCCAATAAATTCATACCATTAAGCAGACTTTTGCATTTGCATTCAGTACCAAATTCATAAATATAAGCCATGGAAAAAATATCAACAAATGACATGATTTCTTGCATTTATCAGCCTATGAAATCATCATTTCACAAAATTTTAATGCAAATGAGTCATGACCCTCACAAATAAGCTTACATTATATTCACACATCTATGTTCATTTTTCAAAAGAATTCATGTTATTTTGTCCGAGTTCCTAGAAATAAAGGCCTCAGAGTAAATCCTCAGGATTATATCAACCTTTTAAATGATCATGAAATTTCCACATTGATAAATCAGAGGAATTAAAAGAAAAAACATTGATTCCTTCCTCAAATTCTCTCATCTTTATCCAATGTCTTTCTTCCAGTGCATATTCTATATTTACATACATTTATGATTGCCCCAGACAAAATGTCATGTCAAGTCCCAACTGCCATCTTCTGCCAAATTTCCCATCCTAATGCAATCAAAGTGGCAGTATACCATGCACAACAGGAAGATATTAGTTCTACGACTGCCAGCACCTGTCTGAATTACTTAAATTGGCATCTGAAATAGCATGTACACAACAGCAGCTCCCAACCAACACACCACAAGAGTACTCGCCCTTTTAAATGCTAGGAAAAGAATTCCGCGAACGAAGTAACAGTGTTCAAGCAATTTACCATAGTCACTGTGTGAGAAGATCTTTAAACAAGATTTGCTAGATAAATCCCATAGCCGCACCGTTTTATCCATTGAAGATGAAAGCAGTTGCTGGAGATGACAAAGAATAGTGTGACTTTACAGAGCTAGATTCAAATTAAAGCAAATAAAAGACTTGTAAAACGAACATTATTTAAAAAAAGAACCATAATGATTGTATTTGAAAAGAGATGGCCAACCAAAGTACCCGGTTAAGTAATTTCGAGTAAGTATGGATCACAACAGTTGTCACAAATTTGAGAGTGTTTATAGACACTTAATAAACTACTAAGCATACCCCCCATCAATTAATCTACTTGCATGAAATCATCCAAATATCTTGTACAACGAATTTCCCACTCATTTAGATCATATGCAGGAAGCAGTCTGATTTTCTACAAAGTGAAGTGTCATGAAGGTAAATGTCATCAAATCCAAATTCGCCAAGCCTATATCATTAGACAATTCAAAGTAAGCAATTTAATTAATTCTCATTCTTCTATTGTTTGTGCTTCTTTCTGTTGTTCTGCTAGGGGGTTATGAGACAGGATTAGATACCACATCATGGGCCAATTCAATTGGAGAGATGTAGAAACTTTCTCAAAGTAGTTCAACTCTTGCTCTTAGAAGGAAAACAATGTTGTACAGGTAAAGATAACAGACATAAAGCAGCAGATGAGAATTTAATACCAGATATACTTCATTAACAAGTATGCCAATAGAATAGCATGCTAAAACCTATAATACATTTCCTTCTTGGCTAGACCCCACACAATATATTTCCTTTCCTACCATAGTGTTCATAAGAAGAAATCATAGAGTGTATTATGTCTCCCTCTCACGGTGGCTACAGGTAACTTTTGAAAGTACTTGTTATCATAATAATTGGTAACCAATCAAATCGAGTGAAATTCATTAGTCTCATGATTCAAAAAAATAAAAAGTAAAGTAAAAACATATGCCAGCAAAATTCAATGAAGAGAAGACTTAATATATTTATCAGTGTATTAGACTTGTCAAGAGCCACATGAAGGTAAAATAAATTAAAGGAATGCTAACTGACCTGAGACTTGGACCATGATAGGTCCAGAACATCATCTAAATGTCCTTGAAATGAACATATAGGTTTCTCCAAGAGGGAAAACACTGTCTCAGGCACCAAAATCTGCTCAAGACTCATGGATTTCCTACTTACGGATGACCTCCCTCTTCTCTTCTTCTCGAAATGACCTTCTAAATTCGGTGATACAGATGAGGGCTCTGGAGATCCATTGGCTAGAAGCAGAAGATTGAAATTCCCATCTTCTGATTTGTCAAAGAGAAAATCTCCCTTCCTTTCTGTTTCCACAACCTGCCACACATGAATCACACAATCCTCACCAGCACTAGCCAGATATTTCCCATCCAAGCTAAACTTAATGGCCCAAATCGAACCACTATGAGCCTGTATCTCCTGGCTCTTGTACACAGCTGTAAGCTCTTTAACAGACTTCCCATACTGCCTAACTCGGACTTTTTCTGGCCCATGAAAGGATACATCCTGGCTATCATCTGTGGCAGAGCTTGATCTCCTCCCACCCTTCTCAGATGACGTATCCCTCTCATCACTACTACGTCGGTCCTTATGTCCAGTAACAGAACTCGCCACATTCTTTATACTTTTCAGCCAACTCCCCCTCTTCTTTGACTTAGATGCAGAGCCGAAGCTCCCATCAGAATGTAGATCCAAGCCTTCCTTGTTCCCATCCTCAACATTCTGTCTCCTCATCAATTCTTGCACAATTGGTGAAGTCCCAACACACATCTCAGACGAGAACTCCTCCATGGTCAACTGCCGGCCTGTTCCCAATTCCTTGATCTTCTTCCAAGTCCCATCTTCTTTGACCTCCTTAACCACAAACTCCTTTCCATTGTCAAGATTCTTAATCATACACATGGCATTCACATCATCCACTCCGTTACTCTCCAAACCCCCATTCAACTCCTCACTTTTTGTAACGGCCAATGAAATGCCAGAGCTCCCATTACAGTTACAATCAGTCCTAACTTTCACTTTTGGGGGTTTATTGGGAGAAACCGTACTGCTTACCGACGACCGGTTGCTGCTCGCGGATCTCTCCATAAGACAATGCGTCTCAATACTCCCCTCGTCATCATTATTTACATCTATTAAACCCTCAGGTATGACCGAATTGCTGGCGCAAACCTCACCGTCGCGCGAATTACACTCCCCAGCGGACTTCGATCGAACCATCCCAGACGCCCTAGCATCACGATCATCAGCATCAACGACACAACCGGTACCACTATCAACAATTTTGATATCCCCACCGTCAGTGCGGCAGGAGGCCTCAACAATGGGGTTCAAGCGATCAGAGGAGAAGGAGAACGAGGGGCGGTGGCGGAGGAGGGAGGGGTCTCGATTGAGGCCCATCTGGCTGAGGAGGCGAATGCGGCGCTCCTCCACGGAGGCCGGCTGGGAGATCCAGACGTCGTAGTTCCGCGAGACCCCCCTGGGAAACTTGGGGACGGGTTCATTGTAATCGGAGGTGAAATTGGGGTCGGGATCGCAGTCGTCGTCGGGTTCGGGTTCGGGTTCGGATGCGGAAGCGGATGGGGAGCAGGAGCAAGAGGTGTTGGAAGAAGAGAGCAGGCGGTCGAGAGAGTCGTGGAAGCGTTCCTCGTCGTCTTCCTCTTCTTCCCCGGCTTTGCTCATCGTATACAGGCGCCCATCGAGTCCGGTTCACATTGCCCGATCCGTCATCGCGCGGGCGCCGGTCCACCCGCACACCCGAATCACAAATCCTCCCCTCTCTCTCACTCTCACTCTCACTCTCACTCACTCTCTCTAGGTTTGCGGTGCGAGATACACGTCTGCTTGGGGGGAGAGAGAGAGAGAGAGCGCGATTGGGGAGTGGATGATTGCGTGGGGAAACGGAGAGATCGGACAATATTGGAAGAAGGGGGGTTTAACGTTGGGGAACTCAGATCCGATGATGGATGAGAGAGAAGGAGAGAAAGAGAGAGAGAGAGAGAGAAGAGGGGAGAACGGTGTCGTGTAGTGGTGTAATGTGGCTTTGTTTGGTTGTGTGAGGTAGTATTTTGAAGGGAGGAAATTTAAATAAATAAATAATCAAATGGGGCCTCCATTTTCATCCTATTTTCTTCATTAACTTATTTATTATTATATTAATATACACAAACATATAGTAGGCCGCCCTGCGCCATAATAATAATTGACTTCACTTCTTACATTTATGCAATTCCTTCCTTTTTTCCTTCACAAACAAACTACCATAATTCACATTTCCGGATTCCAAATACACGAGATAAATTCATGTATACTCTCGATTAGAATTCACTCTAAAAAAGAGATTTTTTTTTTTTTAATTTTTATGAATATTGGGTTTGGGATGTATTATTGTTGTATTTTTTGGAGCAATGTGCGTGAATCCATTATTTTGTTGCGGTGGTGTAGGAATTGTAAAGAATGGAATCATATATGCAACATGTTCATGTTTTCTTTTCTCGTTTTGGTCTACAAAAAGAAGAATGCATTTGTTATCGCAGCATTGCGCTTTTTCTTTTTTATATTTTAGTGGGTACTTCATTTTGTGTTCAAGTGTTACTATATTTGTATATATACGTCATATGTATTTGTAATGTTGTTGATACGATCTTCAAATTTATAGCTCCTTCAAAACAGATTTCGTGGTGCAAGACTTGTGATTGTGAAGATATTAGTGCTATAAGGTTGTACATGCATGGTACATAAAAGTTGAATTATATATGAAACATGAAAAATTAACAGCAATTTCAAGATTTTGCACCATAGTAGATTTTGTACTTCGTAGAAAATGATTTCTAATTTCTAATTGGTTTAATTTAGGATTCTTCTCATGCAAATATTATACCTTTCTTCTAATTTATTGTAATTTCTTTGAAATTTTGTAGTGATTTAGATTATTTGTGAATGGATTTTTGTTTGAATTGTTATAGAGAAAAAATTATGTGGAACAAATTATGTTGGTACGAGAGATGAAATGCATTTTCATTCGATGGATCGATCTTTCTCTTCAATCGTATCGAAAAGCTGACGTTCGGACTATCATGCTTGTGAATGATATATAAATATGAGGCGCAACTGAAGTCAAAAAATTGATAATGAAGGCAAAGAGCTTAAATCAAAGGTCGCAAAGGCGTGCTCAATAAACAAGCTTTGCTAACATAGGTTAAGAACGTTATATTGAAATGAAGCTGATCAAAATCGTGCTTGTTTGTTAAAAAGTTAGAAGTCTATATTATATTTAGGTTTAATGTTATTTGAAATTATAAGTTCGTTTCAAGCCGATAAATCTGATGAACTATTTTTCATGGCATAATGGATATAGATTTTTCTTTAAGGATAGATTTTGATGTGGAACAAATTACGTGTTTAATCGTTATATATGTAGATACTCGAAACGTATTGAGAAAATGAGAAAATCAAATATGAATTGAAAAAATAATTAATCTCTAAGTTACTAAACCTAAACTTTGAAGTGAAAAACGAAGAACAATTATATTGTCATTTTAACTTTTATTTATTTACTTATTTATATTTATAAGGGAAAATATACAAAACTAGCACAATTTAAACATGAATTGGAAATTTTAGCACCATAAACTAAAATATTGAAATAACAACACTTTTGGACTTAAAATTTTCAAAATATCCCCCAATCAAGAGGCACATTTACGTTAGGCCGGCCTAACGTTAGGCCCGCTCCAATTAATATATAAATAATGAGACCGGCAACAATAACGGGGGCGGCAAACAACAAACGACTCAGCCTTCGGCTTCGATAATTAATATATAGATAATGAGACCGGCAACAATTATATTTTTACGGTTCGTTTGGCTTCGAATAGGAGCGACAAACAATTGACCTAACGTTAGGCCGGCCTAACGCAAATATTGGTCCCCAATCAATACATGATTTCCCATCAATTCCTAAACCTCTCTCCTCTGTATCCGCACTGGCGCACACCAAACCCCCCCCCCCCCCACCCCCAAACACCCTTCCCCTTCTTGCCGCCATTGTGTTCCACCTCCTCCATCTCGCCGCCTCATCCTTCTACAGCTCCGGCGAGTTGTCCATCGGCCACGACACCCACCCTCGCACCGCCACTGCAGATCCCTCCCTCGTCGCGCCGCCGATCCCCCCTCGCCGGACCCGCGCCGCTGCAGATCTGCGTCGCGATTGCCGCCGCTGCAGATCTCCGACGTCGCTCTCCGGCCTCGCGCCGCCGTCCAAATCTGCGCCACCTCTCAGCAGCCCTCCTCTCTCTCCACGTTGCCGCTCCGCCGCCCTTCGTCCTCTTCTTAGCTGTTTTCCTCCGTCGCGAGCATTACACGATTTACAGGTTACGCGATTTAATTAAATCGTGTAACCGTATTATATAATACGCTTACACAATTAATTATATTAAATCGTGTAACCGTGTTACACTATTACACGGTTCGTTCTAAACTAAACCGTGTAACGTTAAACTGTGTAACGATTTAAATGAGTAAGGGTATTCTTTACCTTTTAACTTCAAAAATGCTACTATTTCCATGTTTGAGAATTATGTGCTAGTTTTTCTAATAAATGTTTATATAATGCTAGTTTCACTTTTGCCTCTATTTCTAATTATCATATATGCTAATTTCACTTTTGCCTCTATTTGCCTCTATTTCTAATTATCATATATGCTAGTTTCACTTTTGCCTCTATTTCTAATTGTCATATAGATTGTCCCTTAACTTGTTAGCTTACTTCCAGTCCACGGGATAATCAATCAAATTACTGTACATACAAAAGGCCATATAATTTATTATGTTAATTCGTGCCGAATTTCAAAAAGTTGAAAAATTATGTATTTTTATATTAAAAATATATTTAATTAAAACCCAATGTTTATGAATGATTTTTGTATTATATAGACAATTAAACCTATATAACTTACTAGTAATAAGAAGGTTTAATTGGTTGTAAATACGTGAACTTTGTCAAATTTTTGTTTTTTAACCAAAACTATTATTTTGGTAAAAAAAATACACGAACTTTGCAAAATTTCGGAATTTAACCTAATTTCAAAGTTTGTTGACAAATAACTTGATTTTTCAGAGTCCGATTGACGATCTGAAACTACTATTAGAAAGCTCTCGACGATAGCTTCATAATGGTACATGACACATAAATCGAATACTAACAAAATTATATATAGATATAAATTTTCGGGAAAATGACTTTTAAGCCGTTTTCCAACCATTTTCGGTGATTGAAAGTTAGCAACACGAGTATTAATAGAAAGGTATTGTCGAGAGCTTTTCAACGGTGTTTTGGATTGTTAATCGAACTCAAAATAATCAAGTTATTACCTAACAAATTTTAGACTTGTGTCAAATTCCAAAATTTTGTAAAGTTCATGTATTTTTTTCACCAGAATAATAATTTTAATTAAAAACCAAAATTTGAGAAAAATTTATGTATTCATAGGCAATTAAACCTTTCTAAAAATGTCCAAAGCTTACATTTTCTAAAAAAAGTACGTTAATTCCAATCTTTCACCGTTTCAACAAAATTCTCGCATTTCCAACAAATTTCACCAACTTGTATTTTCTAAAAACACACATCATACTTTTAACATTTTTTACAAATTATCAAGTGTCACAAGCAAAGATAATGTGACACCTGGCTAGATTCTTTGGGTGGAAAAATAAATTCATCTTAATAAATGCTTAATTCACCTAGAAATTCAACTAATTAACTTATTATCCATCATCGAATTTTGTGACATATGGAACATTTTATGTAACATGTAGAAAGATGGATTTTGTTTTTAGCAAATATAAGTTGTGACATCTTTAGGAATGACGAGACATTTTGTGAAAAATATTAAAATATCATCAAATCTTTTTAATAAAACGTAAATCTGGGAAATCTTTTAAAAAAGGCTAGACTTTGGAGATACAAAACACTATTTACTCATACAAATTGGAACTAAGATTATAGTTACTTATATCCACAACAGAATTGGCGTTCCTAATTATATACAGTGTATAGCTATGTTACGTGCATGCATGATCTATTAATTTAATCTTACAATACTCATTTCAACGTTAGTGTGCGTTTTCTGTGATCGTAAAATTATCATGAGAAAATAAGGGAAGATGAAACATTTATTATTTAAATTATTTATTCTTTTTTACCTTCCTGTCTATGAAAAAGAATTTTATTATTTTTTTCCCCTCCTTTTCACTATAATAAAGGAAAAATTATTATCATTCCATGCGGGTGGGATAATATTTTTGCTTATTATAGTGAAAAAGAGTACGTAATTTCTTTTTATTGACAAGATATTAGAAAAAAAAAAAGGAAAAATTTAAAGAATGAGTATTTCATTTTCTAATGATACTTTTACAATGAAAAGAAACACAAACTTAGACTAAATTCTAAAAGAAAACCTTAATTTAATTTAACTTTTGTGCATAGGCATGCGTGTTTGATGGATATTGTCACCATTCACATGACCTTTATAGGCCGAACAATAAAAAAGTCATCAATATATATATTTACATGGATTTATAGGCTTTTTTGACTTCTGTATCATTGGAAAGTAACAGGCATATTTCATTTCCACGAATGTAGGGACCTATGATTCTATGAATCAAATTAACGAGGCTTTTTCTGATTTACCACATCATTAATTAATCCGCGTTAAATATCTATGTCACTAATAAATTATTTGGTTGATGACACTATCAAAATAGCTAGTGCCTCCAAGCAAGTCTCCAAGATGCCAGATCATTTTATTATTTATTAAATCTTACATCCACATCAAGATGGACTTTTATAGGAGCGACACATGGCCCATTTCCAATGAGCCAAATTTCATAATTTAATTTTAGCTATCTATATTATATTATTAAATGACATAAAGGACAAATTGCGTCAAATAATTAAGGAACAAATAAGAATAATATTGTGATTTTTTCTTATATCATGACCCTACTACACAAGCTTCATACATGAAATATATATACCTTTATATCATGAGCTTAATTTCTCCACAATCTTACAAATGGGAAATAACATACCAAAATTAACCATTAAACATTTAAGTAAAATAAGTACATAAATTAGTGGCTACTTGGGCCACCATCTTCCATCTCAATCCCCTCATCAGCAAGCCTCTTCTCCTTGTAAACATACCACCTTGAACAAACCAAAAACACTACCAAATTCAAAATGCTCAAAATTGTCAATAGCCAATAGAAATTGTAGAGCCTCCCTTCATTGAGATTATCAGCCAACCATGGCTTCCTCTCACCAGTCACCTTGTGCACAATTGTCACCAAAATCGAGCTCACGAAGAACCCTAATGAGAGAGTGCTCAGGAACAACCCTGTGGACATGGTCTTCATTCCCTTAGGACACTCTCTCAGGAAGAAATCGAGCTGACCCATGTACGTAAACGCCTCCCCTGACCCCACCAGCAAAAACTGGGGGACCAGCCAGAAGACACTCAGTGGCACAGTGCCCTCCTGCACATGTGTCAGGTGGTGTGATTGGACAACCCTGAGCCTCTTGATTTCGGTCAGGGCGGCCGCAATCATAGCGAATATTGACAAGACTAGGCCAACCCCTATCCTTTGGAGGGGGGATAGCCCTTGGGGGTTCTTGAGAAATTTCTTGCAAATCGGGGCGATTATCCGGTCGTAGAAGGGCACGGTCAAGAGGATCGTGGCGACGAAGAAGACGGTTAGGGAGGCGGCCGGGATCTCGAACGACGTGCCGATGTGGCGGTCCATGGTGGTTGCTTGTGAGACTGAGAAAGTGGTCATTTGGGCATAGACAGTCCAAAACATCACTGTGGTGGCCCACGTTGGGAGCATTCTTATCACCAATTTCACTTCTTCAACATCGGTTAATGTTGAAAGGTACCATTTGTTTGGTACATTGGAATCTTTGATGGCTGCCTTGTCAAGAAAACTGTAGGATAGAACAATTAATTTAGTGTCAATCAATATAATTATATATGATAAGATATATAGTGGCATTCATTGATTCATTTTGATAGGAATCAAATACATGTGACATGTATAAATAATTTTGACTTTAACAACGTACATTGAATTGGACATAACAAAATAGGGTTTCCTATGTCTAATATATAGGTCAATATCATTTACATTTCTCTTGACAATATTAGTAAAATATATATGCATGAAACCAAGGAATGGGTGACCACTGAATAGGTATAGATGTAACTCAATTATTTAACAATAAACTAATATATTATTGTAAGTATCCAAATTCATGCATCTCGATGTGAACACACACATGTGCACGTACACATACATATACACATATATACTAATATAGCGTGGGGATCTACTAGGATCCCTTCCGAAATTATTAACTAGGATCAAAATATCACGTTAGTATAGAAAAAGCATTAATTATGTTATAAGTAAAAATCTAAGAATCAATCTTGACCCGTCCATTATTCAAGATCAAAGAATCAGATTGGATCCTAGTTAACAATTTCGGGAGGGATCCTAAATGATCCCCTCCCTAATAATATATTTATGTAAATAAGTATTGATATTATCCATTTGAAAGATATTGTGTTATTAGCAAAATGTGAGGAACAAACAAAGGAATCACATGGACTGACATTTGGAGACATGATTAAGATTCTGTAACGAGGCAGTTCGATTCTGAATGAATCTGTGCAAATATTATATATTGGCCTTATTTTTTTACTAAAATAGTAATATTAATGATGGTTCTGCACACAGCCATAGGTACAGATTTACTACCCCAAGACTATAATATTATTAAAATGTTTATACCACTTTTTAACCTGTTTTAGAATTCACTATTCAATCATTTCTTGAAATTTTCAAACTATATAATTAATTCAGACTTGAATCTATTGGTGATCAGCTTGTACAAAAAGCTGAAGATCGATTTAAAAAATTCCTGCATCTTTCGTAATTTGAATATTAAGATGTAAGAAAACAAAGTTTTATACTTCACAAAACCCAACATATATATGATGCACTAAACTTTTTATTCTCTATATTTTTTTATTATTCTAATCCACTTAGCAAATAAACACAGGGAACAACACACACACACACATATATATATA
>JAYJMF010000044.1:5912656-5927320 GCA_036873715.1 Salvia sclarea | reverse complement strand
CATACAAATAAATCCAAGAGAAAATTACTCTGCATGAAATCAAACTAAAGTAAGTAACTAAAAACAAATTAATTGAACTCAAGTATTTTGTCAATATATTGGTTTGGCTAAAATTTGTGTAAGTAGATATGAATTCAGTTTAGCTAGGGCTTCTTTAATTCTTCTTATTTTTATGTGTATATTCTTATTCTTACGTGTATATTTTAGAGTAAATATGTAATTTGTCTTCTTAAACAATTGTAATTGTTATATGAATAGGTAATTTATAATTTACATAATTACCCTTAAAAATAAATATATAATAGGGATAAATTAGGCAATTCATATATTTTGTCATAAAGGCACTTTTAGTATTATTAGTATAGATTAAAATTTATAACGGTTTCCTTTTATGCCCATTCCGAATATAGGTTTTGTTTTATTCTGAAAATATTATTTTTACTATTCATCCAATTGCAATAACCTTATTTATTTACGTCAATTCTATTATCAACTTAAAACTTTCATTAATATTTAGAGTATAATAAGAAAAGTTAGTAAAATAATTGCAAATAAATATAATTTTTTTGTTTTTTGCAATGGAACTTTCCCTAATTTTTCTGGCAACAAGAAAGATGACATGGACATCCACGTGAATTGAAAAAATGGTTGTTTATTGCTTTTCTATTTGATTTTTGTCAATGGCATTGTTTGCTACTTTTCTGTTTGATTTTTGTCAAGGCCGCATGACGGAGGATTCGAATCCGAGATATTTGGTCTCGGACATTAACCTCCATATAATTTTCTGGATCCTTGCGGACGTCCATGAAGTCTATTTGGTAGTCGGAAAAATTGGAGAGACCCTAATTCAAAGAAATTGGAAAATTTGGGGAATAGAAAGATATTTTTATTAATTCGCAAAGATTTGAGAGTGAAGTGAAATTGTAAAAGAGTATAATAAATTTATGATTTATGTTATGATTATATCATTAATTAGTGTGAAAAAAATAAATAAATGAGGGGACTAATAATAATATGATGAGATAGTGGTAAATTAAAGAAGAAAGTTGAAATTGTACGGTTGGGCAAATCAGGTAAAGACGAGTCGTGGAGTCAGCCATGCATAGAAAAAGTCTGGGGGTACTGATAACATGCGCACATGGTGCCACTGCATTAATAGTGTAACACTAATACTTTCTCTCTATCATAAACACACTGCTCCTCAGCGCACCACCCTCTCTCTCTCTTTCTCTCTCTATTAAAATTCTTGCCCTTTTCTCTCTCTCTCTCTCTCTCTCTAGGCTGCCGTTATTGAGTTTGATCCTTCCTTGTCTCTCTCACACACTACACACAATAAAGCGAATTTCCAGAAAATATGGAACTTGAAGGCCACAAGATCATCACTGCCACTTCTGCCGGTATTTACTCTTCTACTCACTCGTTTCAACAAAATCTATGTTTTCCGCAACTTTGTCTGCTCTATTTTAATCATCTTTGTTCGAGATATTATTATTATGTAGGTTTTTCCTTTTCTTGCTTCGGATTTCCTTTCTTGATATACATGTCTCTTCCGTCACACACACTCACATTCATCGATCAATTCTCCATAATTGAGCAGTTTTTTGCCCTGTTTTTTTCTCTTTCTCTTTCTGGATTTCACATTAGTATTTGCGGTTTGCGTAAATTGTTTGGCCTCTACTTTTATATTCAAAACTGATAACAACGACTGTTTTGTAATTAATACATTCAATTTTTATGCCAACCACTATGTTACAAACTTTGCAGTCCATGCTTTAATTTGGAATAATTTTGATTGTTTAAGGGCATGGAGTGCTCCATTGCCACAGATGTGGGTGGCCTTTCCCGAAACAACATCCTAGTTCTAAACACAGGAGAGCTCACAAAAGGGTTTGTGGAACAATTGAAGGCTACAAAATCATTCATTCAGAAGACCATGATCACTATTTGGCCTTTTCAGATGATGACCACCACGCCTCTGATGACGATGAACATCACACCCCAAGTGAGCAACCACATTATAGCATATTCAGTGGGTTCTAAAATTGTGGGGCAGAACTTTTGTTGTATGTGTTTATGATTTTTGTGTTCATTGAAGGTCCAAATATTGTGAAGAAAATTGCTGAGAGCAGGGACAGAGTAGGCGAGAAGTCGATTAAATCGGAAGATGACGTGTTCTCTGATGCAGCAATGGATTTTTCAGACAGTGGGATTAGTCCTCAGTCAGAGGTGAGCGTGAGGGAATCGGTCAAGAGCTCGGAGCATAAGGGTGTGGAAGGTGGGGGCGGGAAGTTGGATATGGAGGAAGTTGCCGGTAAGCATATGAAAGACTATGTGTTTTAAATTGGTAGACATTTAATTGTTGACTTATAAGATTAACTGCCAGCTCATTCCAATAGTGTTAAAATGGAAAATTTTCTGGATATATTAGGAAATGAATTTGGCCTTTATGCATACTAAGAGTGCCTATATTTTAGTGACTATGCTTCAAAATGATATGGTCGGATTGATTTGAAGGAAGTCTTTTCTACTGAAAATAGTGAATAAGGAATGCTGATAATTCAATTTGCTCAGACTTGTTATAGATACAAATATACGTGGAAAATAATATGCAAGTAAATTCTGCTATAGATAATTGAGCATAAAATCTTCAAAATATTTGATATTTGTAATATATAAGCCGCCTTGAAATCTACTAGTGTCCTAGTTTGCAATTTAGTGTTCCTGTGATGTTACTTTTCTTTTTGACATGTGAATTTGGTGAAGGAGATACTGAAATAACTCAATAAGGAAATCTCCCTAACAGTGATTTGTCAGATATTTTAGCATTCTCTATTTCTGTCACCATTTTTCAAAAACCATATGATTCAATCTGCTGCTTTGTTTGCCAAAACATTATTAGTATTACGATATTGAAGCACTCTGGCTCAGAAATAACTTCAACTTGCTGCCTGCTTCTTGGTAAAGATCTGTTTATTCAATTTCACCACAACCAATAACTCTTGTTGATATATTCATTCCAAAGTCTTGAGTTTAAGAATCACCGCTTCTATCACATATATGTTCGTGATTACTTACTACATTTTTTATTATGTATTCTATCAGATATCTGTTTGTAGTTTCTTAGTGTCCTATTTTTTATATTTTTTTATATATGTAGTTGACGTATTTATTCTTGAAATTTGGTCTTAATGAATGCAGAAACAACTGAACAATTGAATGATGCTAGGAGTGAGGAAATAAGAAAACCTGCAACTCTCTCAAATGGAAATAACCATCCAGACAATGTCATGCCAATAGCAGATACTGCTTCAGAAATGGTTTCTGGTGGACTCTTGAAACATGGTCTTCAAGGTGAGACGATACGTGGACCTGATGCCGACATCCGAGTGCAAGAACATGGCTCAGCTTCTGTTTCTTTGGACCCTGAAGAAGGTAAAGTTTTGGATAAAGAAATAGCATTAGCAGCAGGTGAAAGTCAGGATGAATCATGCGATAAGTTTGTTTCTCAAGGGGCCAAAGATGAATTACCCACTCCATCTAAAATAGATACTTCTGATGAGGTTAATAGTGTGGTCCATTCTGCTGAAAGAAGTACCCCCATCGAAAGGGCTGAGATGGATGAGACTCGTGAAAGAATAGATACTTCTGCTGTGAATAAAGAGGCCTCCCATTCTACTGAAAACATTGGGTCCACTGCAACTGTTTGTGAAAATACTTTACCTGAGGAGAGTCTGTTAGGCCCATCTTTGGTTAAGCCTAATGAGAGCACAAAAACTTTAGATGTTACCGAGCACTCTGATGTGACTTGTATTCTATCCTCGATCAACCAAGAAGAAATGCCAAAAACCAGCTTGGATGCAAGTGACGGAGAGAAGTGTGACGTGACTGGTGGTTATGAAAACCAAAGCCTGGAATGTACGAACTTGAATTTTGTTGATGCAAATTCATTCCTTGGCTCCACAGATAATAATGCTATTCCATGTGAAGATAATAACACTACGATGGGAAAGGATGATTGTGGAGACAACATTAACATCACAACTTTGGAAACTGGGAATGAAAAGGGTGAAGGAGTTTCTGGGGAAGTAGAAGTAATCCCTGATTCTACAATGCCTTCAGAAAAACCGACCTACTTTCCAAGGTCATATGTAGCTGATGGTGATGCAAAAAGCTTACAAGAAATCAATTCCAGTTCATTGGAAATCAATGATGGTGGTTTTCAGAATTACATTAAAGGAGATGGTGCAGATGGTTCTGCTGGATCAGTTTCCGAGGCGAATGAAAAGGGCGAAGGAGTTTCTGGGGAAGTAGAAGTAATCCCTGATTCTACAATGCCTTCAGAAAAACCAACCGACTTTCCAAGCTCATGTGTAGCTGATGCAAAAAGCTTACAAGAAAACAATTCAAGTTCATTGGAAATCAAGGATGGTGGTTTTCAGAATTCCATTGAAGGAGATGGTGCAGATGGTTCTGCTGGATCAGTTTCCGAGGCGAATGAAATTGGTGATGCCCTAGACAAGAGTTCATCCCCAAATTCATCCTTGGGACACCCCGTGACACCAATAACTTCAGAGCTGCTGAATAATGTTCATGTGGAAGTTGAGCCTGTAGATATTGCTGAAACTGTTAGCAAAGTAGAAGATGATAATGCAGTTTTAGTATCAGGAGAAAAACCCCAAAACTCAATCTCAAAAGAATCTACACTGCCACTCTCTGATTCAGTGTTGTTGAGCGAAAGCATCGCTAAATATGGTAGGAGCGACAGAGAAGATTGTAAACCATCAGAATACATTGCCAATGCTGAAGTGACCACTGAAGATCATGAAAGTGTTGAACCGAGGGAGATTCCAGAATGTCCTAACCCCAAGATCCCAAGTGTGCAAGAATCTTTCCCTACAAGCACATATTTGAGTGTTACTTCGCCTGATGTTAAGCAGATGCATACAAGTGATGATCTCAGCACATTGAAGTCTGTTGACATTATTTCTAGCGCACAACATTCTTTTGATGGTAAAAATTTAAAATCAGATGAATGTTTTAAGTCTTCTGAAGCTCCAAGTGTAAAACAGCCAGTACCTTCACCATCAGATGTCGAAGATATTCATGGAATTTCTGATACTGTTGATGATAAGTCTGTTGTTATTGTTGAAGACGTCACTAGTGTTGATGCTAAGTCTGTGGATACTGAAGTTGATTGCAAGCCGCCAACTAAGCAAACGGATGATGCATCTGCAGTTGATATGTCCAGTAGTTTAACTAGCCGGTCTGACAGTCTGGAAGCCAACTGTGGATCAGTAGTTTCAGGTACACTTTACTCATCTAATTAATACTTTGCTTAAAAACTAATTTAACTTTTTCTTTACTAGTTTGCATAGTATTAGTGGATTCGATTACTCAAATCTCCACAAATTGTTAAATTCTGCGACACTTATTCATATACTCCATGATGCTGCTATTCTCATTTTATCAACAGATATATTAGAAACAAATTCGCAGAAGCACAAGACCCATTCCAGCAAATCAGATACATTTGAGCCTCCATCGTTCACGACTTTGGTTCAATCTGGAAGTGAAGGAGCTGCTACAGAGATTGAGACAGTGCAGAACAATCAACAACCAAAGCCTGATGATGCTCTTCAAGCTGGCTGGTTCCCTTCCCTAACAAATGTAGTCAATGAATCCGAAGGCAGAAAGAAAAACGAGGAAATAATAGCGAAAGTAACAAACTGGAGCCCAGTGAAGCCGCAGCACAGCCCTTTGAAAAGTCTTCTAAACGAAGTCAAGTCACCAAACACGAAAGAGCAAGTGCCTGTTGCAGCAAATCAGAAAGTCGAGCTGGCTGAGACTAAAGATGACAATGTGGGTTCAGAAACACACACAACAAAGGATCAGGATAGCAACAAGCATGTCGAGGAATGGAATTCTCCAGCAAGATACCCGATTGAGGTCAAGAAAGAGAAGAAGAAGGGGCGGCCGTTTTGGGTTCCATTTGTATGCTGCTCTTCTGCACATAGGGACCTATGATCCCTGCTTAATCATATATCCCTCTCTACATTTGATCAGTGTGCATGTTTACAGTTAAAGTATTGATTATTGTTATCCAAATTTGTGGAGTAATCAGTGTGGTATATATCCCTGGTTGTGATGTGTTGTGTCAGCCTGCATTTGAGATGGCTTTGTTTAATTGTTTTCTTGTATGTAATTCGAAATTTAGAAATCTTTTTAAGACATTGTCGTTGATAATTGCTTGAGCAATAAATATTGGGGTTTGATTTTAAAATGTTAATTAGATTATTATACAGTTTGAAATTAAGCGTTTTGTTCTATAGTTTTGATTGAAATCATTTTTTTAATAATAATGAGATAATTACATTTTAATCCCAAACTTCATCTTCGAAATTTTAAAGAAATTTGAAATATTTTGCAATGGTAGGCATATGATCCCCCCAACCCCCAATTTTGCTATTTCCGGAGTATTTTGCAGTGGAGAAATGTATATCAATATATTTTGTTATCTAAAAGTTATTATTTTTGTATAGTTGAAATTCCTTTCATTTGACCTGATCATAACTCAGCCACACTTTCATAAATCATAATTACCTAGAATCGTTTAATACTGCTATAGTCCTATATTTCAAATTTCTATGTTAACTTTAGTATTTTTTTTTTATCAATTGATAAAGAGATTTAAAACCCGAATAACAACTCACAATGACATTTGGTTTCAGACATTAACCAATATTTTCCAATCACTGTGTCTATGCCAACAGACATACACACACACACAAATTTAATAATGACTTAGAGAAATTATAATTAATTTGCTAAAATGGTATGATCTTTGAATTTAATATTCACAAATTTCCTACGCCCTGACGCGAGAGAAATGAATTCTTGTTTCATCAGCTGCGAAGTAAACTCCAGTAGAATAAGGCTCAAAGAAAGCTGTATAAATTGATGCACAATGCAAGATCATGTAAATTTCTATGATTTAATCTGTCCATTTCCCTTGGACGATAGTAAATGGCGGCAGATTTACATCACCCCACTTTTCCTGACATAAATTTCAAAAAAAAAAAGACGATTAATTCTGTGAAAGTCAAGTTGTATATATATACACAAATGCGAGGCAGAGAAATGAAAGGTAGTGCAGATTGGAGAAATGAAGCAGCATCACTTTGTGATCACATGCTTCCCCGTGCAAGGCCACATCAATCCTGCCCTCCAGCTAGCCAACAACCTCGCCGCCCTCGGCGCCACCGTCACCTTCGCCACCACCGCCGGCGGCCTCAAACGCGCCCTCCCCGCCCCCCATGGCATCTCCTACACCTCCTTCTCCGACGAAATCATGCCCGCCGGCCGCGACCTCACCGCCTACATGACCACTCTCGCCCAGATTGGCTCACAAAACCTCACCAAGCTTCTCCAAAAGTCGTCCGACAATGGCCGCCCCGTCACCTGCCTCGTCTACAGCCTCCTCCTCCCCTGGGCTTCCACGGTGGCGCGTGACATGCACGTCCCTTCCGCCTTCCTCGCAATTCAGTGCGCTGCCGCCTTCGCCATTTATAGCCGATTCTTCGGCAGCTGCGGATCATCATCATATTCTGTGAGCATACAAGATTTGCCTACTTTCTCCTCATCTGATTTGCCAACATTTGTGTTGCCTCAAAACCCCATGAATACTTTCATGGGGCCTATGATGATGGAACACATGAAAGAACTCGAAACCCTTCCCAAATCACTTGTTCTTCTAAACACCTTTGAAGAGCTCGAGCAGGCGGCGATCAAGGAGCTCCGGACCAACCTAAACGTGGTTGCAATCGGGCCGTTGGTCTCGTGGAGTGATGGGGAGAGTTATTCCGAGTGGCTGGATTCGAAGGCGGAGAGATCGGTTGTGTATGTTGCATTTGGTAGTTTGGTGGTGATGAATAAAGAGCAAAAGATTGAGATCTTGCATGGGCTTGTGCAGAGCAAGAGGCCCTTTTTGTGGGTTGTTAGGTCATCGGATGGTAATGACGATGAAGAGGTGAAGAAGATGGTTGAAGAGGAGATGAAGAATTGTGATGGTATGATAGTGACATGGTGTTCGCAAATGCAAGTGTTGAGTCATAAGTCGATAGGTTGTTTTGTGACGCATTGTGGATGGAATTCGACTCTCGAGGGTCTGGTCTGTGGGGTGCCGTTGATCGGGTGCCCCCATTTTTCGGACCAGACCACGAATGCGAAGCTTGTGGAAGAGGTGTGGGGGAATGGGGTTAGAGGGAGAACAAATGGAGAAGTTGTGATGAAAAGAGAAGAATTGGGGAAATGTTTGGATGTTGTGATGGGTGAGGGAGAAAGAGGTGAAGAGATTAGAAAGAATGCTTGGATGTGGAGAGGCATGGCCATGGAAGCTGTCAAAGATGGTGGCTCTAGCTACTTTAATTTGAGGAAGGTTTTGGAGAGTGTTTAAAGGAGCTAGAGAGGTTTGGAATCTTTGGACGGGGTTGAATATTTTGATTTTCTTGGAAGTTGATTTCAATTGATCTACGTGATTAATTAGCTTAAGTAATTTCTATATTGAAATTTGTACAAAAATCCATAAACCACATTCTAAAGTACAATCTGTGTAAATATGAAGTAAAAGTATTATGTTTAGTCAAAAAAATTACACTAATTACATTTTAGATTTTTAACTCAATTTTTATATTGCGAATCTTTTTTAAAGTAGTATTAGTGTCGCCCCAATAGTTAAAACTGAAAACTGAAAAATCGGTAGTTTCTAAGATAGATTCATGTATACATGCTAATGATTATTTGAGATCTAGTTTATCATATTTGGTGTCCAACTCTGTGTTTCACTTCTATTTTTTTTATATTTTTTCCTTCGATTTCAATTTTATATGTTTTAATTTAATTATATCATTATTATTAAGTGTTTATTCCAGTTAGGGTATATAACTATTTTTTATTATTTAATTTCACTTAATAGTTCATAATTCATTTTTAGGGTTAATAAATCCAAAGGTAGGGCATATAATTTTTAAAAAATCTAATTTTTTGAAATAAATGTTAAATATTATTCATAATATTATAATAAAAAATATATAAAAAATAATTTATAATAATAAATATAATGATGGAACACGGTGGCTAGTGTTGCCAAAACTAGTTGAACCGGCGGGCCGAGCCGGAAACATGCCCGTGGTCCAGGGGTCGGTTTAGGGCCCAAACCGTGAGGGAGAGGGCCTCGGTTAGAGGTCTAGGTTTAGGCGAACGGGAACCGGCAGTTAAGGGCCCGAACCGGCGATTAGGGGCTCAAACCGGCAGTTAGAGGACTAGGTTTAGTAAATTTAATTAATTACACGTCAATTATAATTATATTTGTTCTTAAATTTATTTGTAAACTTGTAAATTGTATTTATTCAATGTTAGATGTTTAATGAGAATTTCATTCAAAGCTCAAGTTCAATTCAAATGTTCAATATTTCAAAGTTCAAATATTTGCACAAAAATTAAATAATCTAGCTTTGAAAAAATATATACAACTTTTACAAATAAGTTTAGAGATATATACAAATAAATAAATTGATCTTTTAAAAATAAAAAATTAAATAAATAAAAAAGTAGAACCCGACGGTTCAAACCCTGAACCGGAACCGCCGGTCCTAGGCTTGAACCGGAACCGTGTGGGAAATTGGGGGCCGATTACGGTTCACATTCCAGCTAGCTGACCCTGAACCGCCGGGCTGTAAACCATGAGCAATACTAACGGTGGCACACAGAAAATTGTGGACACCGGATCTCATTCGGCTAATGATTTATATGAATTACTGTGATAGAGATTAGAGAATTTTAATTTGAGTAGATGGTTGAACACTTGAATTTGAAGTGTTCTTCTGACTTCTTCTACCTAGAATCTCAGACTCTTAAAATGTTGGGCTTCTTCCTCTCTTTATTTTATTTTGGGTCAGGATTTGGGCTACAATATTTGTGACTGTATATTTGGGTTTAATGCTGTGTTCGTGCAATTAAATAAAAAGTTCCCATATAGAAGAAACACAGAAATCAGATTTGTTTTGAAGCCAAGCCAACACATAAATTAAAATAAAACATAGCAGTTGAGTTGTATGCTGGGCAGTGGGCACCCTACAAAAGCAGAAACGAACATAACCACCTTATAACTTATGAGACACCCCTTCACTACTTTCTTCCCTTTCACAACATTCTTCCATTTCCATCTCCCATGGCCCCTCGCCACCTCTTCCTCCGCCTCCTCCTCCTTCTCTCCTTCCTCCTCCTCTCCTCCGGCGACGACTCCGCCGTGATGCTGACCCTCCTCTCCTCCCTCTCCCCCGCCCCCTCCGGCTGGTCCTCCACCACCCCCTTCTGCGACTGGTCCAACGTCATCTGCGACTCCTCCTCCTCCTTCGTCACATCCATCAATCTCAACTCCGCCTCCCTCTCCGGCTCCCTCCCCTCCTCCCTCAACCTCCTCTCCTCCCTCCAGTCCCTCTCTCTCCAGAAGAACTCCCTCTCCGGCCCCCTCCCCTCCTTCCAGAACCTCTCCTCCCTCCAATCCCTCTACCTCGACAGCAACCGCTTCTCCTCCGTCCCCCCCAATTTCCTCCTCGGCCTCCCCAATCTCCAATCCTTCTCCATCAGCGACAACTCCGACCTCCCCCAGTGGCAGATCCCCACCTACCTCACCGAGAGCACCAATCTCGTCTCCTTCTTCGCCAGCAACGCCTCCCTCACCGGCTCCATCCCCGACATCTTCGCCTCTCTCCCCAATTTCCAAAACCTCAAGCTCTCCTACAACAACCTCACCGGAACCCTACCTCCGTCCTTCTCCGCCTCCGAGATACAGAATCTCTGGCTCAACAATCAGCTGCAGGGCTTATCCAGCGGCATCGACGTCTTGTCCAGCATGACGCAGCTATCCCAAGCTTGGCTCCACCTCAACGCCTTCTCCGGCCCCATCCCCGATCTGTCCAAATGCGAGAACCTCTTCGACCTGCAGCTCCGCGGCAACCGCTTCACCGGCGTCGTGCCGCCCTCGCTCATGACGCTACCCAAGCTCGTCAACATCACTCTACAGAACAACAACCTGCAGGGCCCTTACCCGGTGTTTCCCTCCGGAGTCGACGCCACTGTCGGAGACGCCGCCACCAACAGCTTCTGCTCCGACAAGCCGGGCCCCTGCGACCCCCAGGTCACCATAATGCTCGACGTCGCCGCGGCGTTCGGCTACCCGATGCCGCTTGCGGAGGCGTGGGTGGGCAACGACGCTTGCAAAGATTGGAGGTTCGTCAACTGCGATACGCAGGGGAAAAGCGTCACGGTTGTCAACATGGCGAAGCAGGGATTCTCCGGCACCATCTCTCCGGCGTTTGCGAATCTCACGGCATTGAGGAATTTGGTGCTCAATGATAACAACCTTACCGGTTCCATCCCTAGCGCTCTCACATCTCTGCCTCAGCTCCAAACATTCGATGTCTCCAACAATAACTTATCCGGTGAGATTCCGGTTTTCCCTGGTACTGTCAAATTCTTGTACGACAACAATCTGCTACTCGGCAAAAACATGAGCGGAAATGGAGGCGAAGCGCCTCCTCCTAGCACGAACGCCCCGCGCCAGTCTAAGCACTCTGTTTCGGGTGGTCTAATTGGCGGAGTGGTGGCCGCGGCCGTGTTCTTCACCCTAGTCGTGCTGTTCGTCTCCTACAAATGCCATGTCAAGACGCGAAAAAAAGCTCCCGGAGGCTCCGAGCAAGGGAAGGCAAATGTAACAACAGCGGGTGGAAATGTTGCAATTCCTATAGAGGTTCTTCGGCAAGCGACGGAGGGTTTCAGCCAGGGGAAGGTGCTCGGGAGAGGGGGATTCGGGGTGGTCTACGGAGGCGAGCTGCCCGACGGGACCAAGATCGCGGTGAAGCGAATGGAGGCGGGGGCGATGGGGACGAAGGGGATGAAGGAGTTCGAAGCGGAGATCAGCGTGCTCACCAAAGTTAGGCATCGACATTTGGTTGCGTTGTTGGGTTACTGTATGAACGAGAGCGAGAGGCTTCTGGTTTACGAGTTGATGCCGCAGGGGACTCTCAGCCAGCATCTGTTTGAATGGAGGGAGCTCGGCTTTCAACATCTTAGCTGGAAACAGAGGGTTACTATAGCGTTAGATGTTGCCAGAGGCGTTGAATATCTCCACAGTTTGGCACAGCAGAGCTTCATTCATAGAGATTTGAAGCCTTCCAACATACTCTTATCTGACGTCATGAGGGCCAAGGTCGCCGATTTCGGCCTAGTCAAGAACGCCCCCGATGGGAACTACTCCGTCGAGACTCGTCTCGCTGGAACTTTCGGCTACCTTGCCCCCGAATATGCCGGTACGTGTTTCTCGTGTGATTGAGTATTTGTAGCCGTTTAAATCTAGTGGTTTTGCATTTTTCTCTTAACAGCTACTGGTCGAGTGACGACTAAGGTTGACGTGTATGCATTTGGAGTAGTTCTAATGGAGATTATTACTGGTCAAAAAGCACTAGATGAGACCGCTCCCGCTGAGAGGTCTCACCTAGTGACATGGTTCCGCAGGGTGCTCGTGAACAACCACGCCCTGCGGAAGTCCATAGACTCGATTCTCGAACTAGATGACGAGACTTATGATAGCATTTGCAAGGTGGCTGAGTTGGCAGGGCATTGCACTGCTCGGGAGGCGTCCCAAAGGCCCGACATGGGGCACGCGGTCAATGTCTTGGGACCCCTCGTCGAGCAGTGGAGGCCTTCGGGGCCTGAGGAAGACGACGGTTATGCCATTGACCTCGACATGAGCCTTCCTCAGGCCCTTCAAAGATGGCAAGACGGAGAAGGAACTTCTAGAATGTTCCATGATTCGTCGTACAGCGAGACACAATCGAGCATCCCTACGAAGCCTATGGGATTCGACACGTTTAGCTCCACTGATTGTAGATGATATATGAGAGATTTCTTGTTTTTGAATTACTATTATACGAATGTTTGAAAATTTGTATTCAATTCATTCTTTCCCACAAATTGACTTGGGTTTGTTGTACTTTTGTTTTGATCTCATAGTAAGATATGAGTGTATAGAGTTGTATGATGTATTAAATTCCATTTCGAGCTGAAATTTAGCAAAATCACGAGATTGGATAAATCATGTTCTTTTTTTCGTCTGAGAATGAGAATGTACTACACGCATGCATGATTTGTTGATGTAGCGGGTAGGAATTAATTAATTTATTTATTTAAAATAAAATAAGAGCATATGTTTCATAAAAAATGTATGAAATATGGCAACCATATATAATATGATTAGTTGTGGGCTGTTTTATGCCTTTGTCCTAACGCGTAATCCAGGCTGTACAGTTTCTGGATTAATATTTGCCAGCAGGATATGATGATTACTGTGGACCAAAGACAAAGAGTTTAAGTAGACATATACTTGAGTTTTCAGTATACAATAATCAATCTATACTTATATTTTACTTAATTTTTAATCATGAGACTAATATTCAATTGAATTCTTCTTAACTCCTTCTTGTTTAGTTATTTTCAATTAACTGCTACCAATAGTTTGTTCTGGTTTCTTAATTTAAATTTAATTCCAGTTTTCATTTGATTAATTTTCATTATTTGAATCACTATAGAATGTTTACTAATAAATTGATCGAATATTAATTCATACGCGCGCGTCTTGATAATTATATAGCTACTATTAGTTTGTTAATTAAACTAGTTTTGATTGTGTGGAGGCATCATCGATCGTTATACTTTGTTATACAATACACTAAGCCTATACAAGCATAATGCTCTTTTAATAATTTATATATTTCACAATTATAATGTTCTCTTTTGATTTTCATCATAGATTATATATGTTTAAGTTACTGACAATTAACTCGAAAAAGATATATACATATCTAATTAAAATGATATATGCATGTGCGTAAACTTGGGAAATTGGCTGTAACTAAGCTGGCCAGGTTCGGAAAAGTTTGATTTTTCTAACATTCCAATATTGTTTGTCTAGTTGTTTTTGCATGGATTTAGTAAGTGGCTTTTCTAGAAAGTGACATCTCACATGAATCAGATCAGATGAAATTGATGTTCACTAACGGGCTACCAACTTTATATAACCCAATGATGAAATTGAGGGATCGCTATGATAAACCGATCCTTATTAAAACCTTGAGTGACAAAAATTCAGTGGAAAAAATACCAAATGAAACAAAAAGGATTCCCGTCTAGAAACAAATACGAGAATAGAAATGAAATTCATATCTTGAATAATCAAGGAATCAATACGATCATAAGGCCCATCACGCATTAGTGTGAGATTTTTTTTTCTTATTGGAGTGAAAAGAAGGAAATGAGAAAAGGGTATAGACACGGAGAAAAAAAGTTGGTGATTTTTTGTCCCCACAATTTAAATGTAGAAAACTCAAGTGATGTATATGGTTGGACTTAATTAGACCCATTAACGTTCCAGTCGCCTTCCTTTAATAATGAGATTAATTCAATTGGATTCTACCGAAATATATTAGGAACATTGATAAAATAATTTGACCAAGATAACCATATATACATGTATAGGAATAGGTTAGAGTGAAATTAATTAATTGTGGTGAGAATTGAGATTGAATCTTGGCCCTTTAAATATCTACATCT
>JAYJMF010000044.1:5893393-5909519 GCA_036873715.1 Salvia sclarea | reverse complement strand
AGAAAATTCTAAAAAAGGACACGTGTCAAATAATTAGAAGAGAGTGCAAAGCACCCATATGCTCCATAGAACTACCCCCGGTTCTCCATTCTTAAGATGTCACCTCATGCTTATTATTTCATATTAACATAATACAAAGGAGTATTAACGAGATAACTAATAAAATATTCATTCTCGTATAGTAAAAGTAAAAACTAATTATACAAATATAAAAAGAAAAAAATTAAATAGTTGCATAATTGAATTCGTTAATATCAAGAATTGAACGTCAATTCAAGAACTACCACTCTTAAAATTATCGTGATTCTGAAATTTCAGCATATCTTTTTAATTAATTAAGAACTAGACCTATAACTCATTCCAACTAATTGAAGAAGAATTTCAGATTCAAATCGCCAAGCTCACTCCATCTAATTGAAGAAGGATATCCTTGGCTGATCTGGTTGGTGATACAATGTCATCCTACAAGATTCCAATAATTAGCTATTCTCTAATTTAGGTATAAAGGGGGCTATATGATGCTTTCTCTAGCGCACAGATCTTGAATTCTTGAATTAATTAACAAGTTAATTCAAGAATTCAAATTCCACTACTCATAAAATTGTTGGAGACAGAAAGAAATTATTCAATTGAGAACTACTAATATAAGTCGCCCAAAGTACCATATGTAACGTATTCAATAGAAGTCTATAATAAACTTATAACAAAATATACATTACATGCGAACAAAAAATGAGGAGATAAACTCAAAAGGAAATACCTTCCTTCGCCGGTCGATATTAAATTGAAACGGTCAGCCTCCTTCTAAAGATAATCGCTACGAATTGTGAAAGAAAGAAGCTAGCCATCGTAACTGTGTAGTTCGACATCGTTGTTGTGGACTTTTTTATGAACAAAACAAGAGTTATATATAGGTCATCTATATTGAATTAGTCTAATAATTATGCATCATGAGCTATATGATTAATGCTAACTCTTAATTCAAGAATTAACTCTTGGAGAAATCATACATGCGTGGTTGATCTTGCATTAACGAACGCCAGAGCAACAAATCATGAGCTATATGATTAGGGCCTCTTTGGTAGGGGTTAAAAGGTCAATATGTCCTTTTTACCCCATTTGGTAGGGCAAAATATAATAGTGAGGGCCCGTTACAAAATAAGGGCCCGGCCAAAAACCACTATTAGACCCCTTATACAACTCCAACCCTCCCCCCCTTATTAATTAATATGTCCTTTTCTTGACCTCCTCATATTATATAATTCATACTAGCCTTTTCCTTACACGCCCAACCAAATAGGCCCTAATAGATAACATTAGATTAAGTTTAAAAGATGCACATAATTTTACTAATGCAAAGTAAACAGAAATTTGTTATCGATATTTCTTCCACATTATGAATATAATGTATCATCCTCTAAAAAAGAATATAATGTATGTATTCATGAAAATAAAATATAGATGGAAGAAGAAGAAGATTTTTAGAAATTATGGTTTTCGTTCAAGTTCAACTTGTTCACTGGTTAACCTGGGTTAATAAGTAATAACCACGTAGAATATAAAGATAACCGGGTCGGACCCATGACCAGTTTGCAGTCAAACTGGTTGAACTAGCTTCTCCGGTCCGGTTAAATTGTCAAAGCATTTGACAAAAAGTGGTTATAAACCCAATCTAAAGGCCATATCTTAAAATGTGGGGATTTTATAGGATCATAACCTACCAAAATGTTTCCAATGCCTTCGTCCATGCAGCCCACTCTGAATGGCTCATTATAGATCCATTTCCGTTCTAGCCTCTGGGGCTCCCTTCCTGAAATGATGGTCCAATCTGGATAGCCACTCTAGGCCTCCACAGGGTTTCCCTTCCATGATGTTACAACTTACAACTCATTGAGTGGAACATATCCAAGGTTTTATAAGCCTATGCTAAATTGCTAAGAACCATGTTTCAGCAATGTGGGGCTTAAGAAGGATATGAAGATGTACATCTGGTAACATTTGTGAGTTTCTTGAAGCACTACACTTGGTAGGGGAGGCAATCTACTACAAAGTTAGTAAGGGTAGCAGGTCATGTGAGTGTCATACATAGGCGTTTTGACTTTGGTTCTTGATCATGAATCATGATGAATGATAAGTAGCTAATTAGAATTTTCTATTCAACTTCTGCATAAGAAGGTACACTACCAAATCATAATTTTGAAAACATGGCTGCAATCTGGAAATGTTTTAAGTTAAACTAGGATTATTAACCCATTGTTTGTATGATTATGTTGCAATTTTACAACGTTACTGCCATTTTAGCTACATACCAATCTTCGTCATAGATGATCAATCTTTGCTTCACATACTGCAGTGCGATCCAGAAACAGATCAGAACAAGTTCTGCTGTTCGTAAACTTGTTGCTCTTTTATTTTTAAAGATCAGTTTCACATACATGGAGGCAAGAAGAATTTATGAGGTAACCTGAACTGGTGTTACTTTTCATAACCTGTTGCAAGTATGTAGATGGTAACTCATTTTGGTGATCTTGGGAGTAGTACATAAATACTTTGGGCATCTATTTCAGCTGCTCAATCTGGTATCCTAATTCAACTGATTGGGTTATTAAGAATAATAATGGGTGATATATATTGCTTACTTTAGTTTAATTTTTTCTAAGAATTGTGAATGTGTATATTAGAGCTTAGATGAGATTAATGTGATAGTCAAATATGATATCTGATAACTACTTGTTTTCAGATTCTTATTCTTTTCCCACCTTAAGATCTACATCTCAAACCGCAATATTGTCTGGTAGCTCAAATGCTATTTGATGGTCGTTATGTTCTGATGAAGCAAAAGATATTAATGAAGCTTTTTCTATCTTCTCATATACTTCCATCATTTAGCTTAAGATTAGTACGGACATATGCTTGTTGTCTTTGTTAACATTAGTTTGTTAAGCTCATGTTGGCCACGGCTGATATTTAAGATTTCATCTCTACATACCCCTTCTTCTTGAGTTAACGTTCAAAATTTTTATTCCATTTCTTATACGTGAGCCAATTCCCAATCTGTTCATTGCTTACCTAAGTGGTTTTTTTTTTTTTTTTTTTTTTCATTACAGACCTCTCACTTACAAAGTGGAGGCTTGGGTGTCCCTGAGGGGACCACCTTAGTGTTGCCTGACTTTATTTTCATGCCCATATCCTCCATATAACATATTCCAGTTGATTCCTTCTTATCAAATCACTACCCCAACAAAATCCCTCAATGTCCTGCAAAATCTTCATGCTTTTTCAAATTGTTCTATTGCAAATGGCGTTATATTGATGTTACTTGATTTTATTTTTTTGCATGTTAACTGCTGTCACAAAATGTTCTCAGAGGCTCGTTTTCTAGAGTTGTCAGGGGTTCTGTTACTTGATAAAGTATGTTAACCAGTTTTCTGATTTTTTTGTCGTACATTCTGATATTCAGTTCTGCGCTATTTCGTTTTGTTGTTTGTTTCTAGGGGAAATGTCTGACCAGAAATCTTGAACAACCTTCCCACGTTTCTGCAGTGTTTGACTGGTTATGGGCAAGGATCATTGCTTTGATATTGTGGCCACTACATACATTAGCAAAGAAAATTGTCTATAGTAAAATTCAATCTGCAGTTGGAATTTCACAGGTTTGTGTTTCATATATGGGTTTGTAGACCTTTCTTTAACATATGATTAAGAAGAACTTTAAATTCCATTTAAAAAGATCTTCAAAATTGGCAGGCTGGCATAAGTGGAGGCGGCAGCTTGCCTCCACATGTTGACAGGTTCTTTGAGGTGAGATGCGTGCATGTTGTTTTGTGAACGATACCATGGATCTGAGTTAAATTTTAGTTCACTATGTTTTATTGACCCAGGCAATTGGAGTGAGAGTTCAAAATGGATACGGCCTAACAGAAGCATCACCTGTTGTTGCAGCTCGAAGACCAAACTGTAACGTAAGCAACATGATTCTTGCATTAGAAACAGATAAAATTTAGTATTGCTAGATCATTTATAATAATGAGTTGTATATACTTCTTTCGAGGTTAAACTTGATTTGATTGGATGATGGCTTTACTTATTTCAAGAACTCATTCTTCTTTTGAGAATAACATAATTTCTGAAAAGACCATATCCTTCACTTAGAGAAAGGAGAGTTCTCGACTAAATTCCTTCATACCGATCCAAAGTTATTGATAGTGAATGGCAGGTCATGGCAAAATAACTAAAACTTCTACCCCCATCCACCATGGCGGCATTTTGACAACTTTACACCAGTCTAACAGAGATGGTATTAAGGGGAAAAAGAAAAAAGTATTTGTGGTCTATCATGATTGTGAGAAGATAATAACTGCTTTTGTCGAAATCTAAAAAACAGAATACTGCTTTTGTGGATGTGGGAACATTATGTAGGATTAGATTTTGTGAACAATTTGTGGGAAATATCATCTGATCTGCAAATATATGAACTCTGGAGGTGCTTGTGGTGCCAACTCAACAATTTCACATTTCAAAAGCATTACAAATTGACAACTTCATGAGTTTCTTTCCAGAGTTACAATAATTGCAGATTGTATGTATGTCAATACCTTGCAGAGTAAGATAAGTGTATTAATTTCCTAGACTAAAACAGTCTGATAGTTTTATGCTAAAAGCTATTCTGCTTCTTTCTGATTCTGCCATGTTGTGGGAAAAATCTAATTTAGTTTCTCTACAAAAACAAAATAGTTGAGGTTTTGGAAACTATACCTCTATTAAGGACTCTATTGAAGTCACTTATTGAAAATCTGGAGCTACCGTTTGGAGTATAAGTTCATTATTTCAAGAACAGCATCAACGTTTCTCATTGTTTAGCCCCCAATCCTTCCATCCATGTGACTGTATTCTATTATGCATATCTAGAGCACAGAGGATCATCTCTTGTTGATCTAGTTTTGAACTAGCATATTTGTTCTCTCTTGGATTTGCAGTAGTTTAATTTGGTTTCTAATACAATTAATGATTTTACAATATATTTTTTCTTGTATGGCGTTTATCTTGATTATGTCACAGCCTTAATCTTTGAAGGTTCTTGGTTCAGTCGGACATCCTCTTAAACATACAGAAATAGCAGTTTTTGATCCTGAAACAGATGCCGTTCTCCCTTATGGATCTAAGGGCATTGTCAAAGTAAGGGGCCCACAAGTGATGAAGGGCTATTACAAGGTAGCTTCATTTCTTATTTTGAATTTTGATGTGTTACATTACATATTTTTTTAGGACATTATGTACTAATGTCTTCTCTCAAACAATTTAAGATTAACCTTTCAAAGAGCAGACTTTTTTGTCTTTGATGAGATAAGTGATAGACTTCTCTCAATTGCTTCAAAAAATACAGATCGGATAAGTTTTTGCTATCTCCCACAGAGAGCTTATGAGTTTGGCCTCAAAAGACCTAGCGTGCACTTGAGCAGTTTCATTGGTGATTCCAAATAATGTCTCTCAACAATATATATTTACAGATTATCTTTTGAATCAGCTTATAGAAACAGACTGTCTGACTTGACTCCATGTGTACTCCCCAAAATAGGCTTTTCGTATGGATTTCATTGTATGCACCAAAGAATCATATTCTCTTTTGTATGAATGCATTTCTCATTTTCCTTTTGTACTTGTTTAATGAATTCACGAGTTCTTTTTGTACTATTTTATGCTGCATCGCCAAATCGTTGTGTCACACTAATCACTATGTTTCTGTTTTGTATGTTATATCATGTATTTTGTAGAAGTTGGGGAAGTAGTTTGCAGTAATCTACTTATTATGCTTTTATAAAATTTAATATTGCCTGTTCATTTTCAGGTGACTCCCCAAATACTAAGATGGTTTTGTCCATGGAGCACCCTGGTGCACAGCACCCCCCTCTCACTGTGCAATATTAAATTAATTAAAAATTAATTAATTTAATATTGCACAGTGATAGGGGGGTGCTGTGCAGTAATCTACTAAGATATAATGATATATATCTACAGTTTCAGCATTCTTCAGTTTGTAGTTTGATATTTAAGTTAGAAGGAAAAGTAATTACCAAATGAATTTCTTGGATGTTTGAAACCAGAATCCCTCAGCGACGAAACAAGCTATAGATGAGGACGGGTGGCTGAACACTGGGGATATTGGCTGGATTTGTCCTCCTCATTCTAGAGGACGAAGTCGTCAATCTGGTGGAGTTATTGTTCTAGAAGGACGTGCAAAAGATACAATAGTCCTTTTGACAGGTAAAAATATAAATGTTAACTGTTGAATATGCTTTCCTTTCAGTGAATGTGCTTAGTTGAATTTAAACTAAACCGAGGTGGAGTATACCATATAAAAAAGTATTTCCTTCTTTAATAGGATTTAGTAACATTGCTCAAATGCCTCATAGGAGTGAAAAAATGGTGATATATCCTCCAAGAATTACTAAACTAGTCATCCGTGCTAGACTTTAGGCATATACATATTTGAAAATTTTAACTATTTCCTTTGAAACATTCTATTTCATTTGACGCTTACATAGTTGATATTTATTCCAACTCATAGGCGAGAATGTGGAGCCGGAAGAGATCGAAGAAGCTGCTCTGAGAAGTAGCCTTATTCAACAGATTATCGTCATCGGCCAGGTGAATATAATTGTTCATTTTCAGATAGGCTATCTGAGTTATTCATTCCCTCTTAATCAAACATTAAATAGTTGTGCAAATGGGGTTTGTATTTAGGATCATTCAACATTATAACTCGGTATATAGCTTGATATGGTACTGATGATGTGTAGGATCAACGACGACTTGGAGCTATCATTGTCCCAAATAAAGAAGAAATCCTATTACAAGCTAAAAGGTTGGCTATGGTGGAAGCTGATGCTGCAGAGCTTAGCAAGCAGAAACAGATTAATCTACTGCATGAGGAGTTGAGAAAATGGTGAGAAAGCTGATTCAACAAAGTTCTTTACTGCATATTAAAGAACCAAAACTAAATACGAAAGATAGACAACTGAGCTTCAGCTTGGATATATATAATTCTAGGAAAGTAATATTTTCTGCTCCAACAGCTTTGGACTCTGTTTAAATGATAAATTTAGGACAAAAGAGTTATCTACCATAGGTCTTTGCCGCACAACTGGAATTTTTAGTGGTATGATAGATTGGCAATACATGGAATAAATTATTTGAAGGATTACATGATCAAACAAGCCCGGGGTGTTGGATGCATCAAGTATGGGTGGATTGGCTACATTAGTTCTATCTATCTAAGCTATCGAAGTGATGACCCCTAATAGCAAACCGACTCACACAAGTATGTAATCATGCAGGACCTCGGAATGTTCGTTTCAAGTTGGACCTATCCTGGTGGTTGATGATCCTTTCACGGTAAAACCTGTATCAGTATCAAGAGTTAACGTTTAAGTAAATCTACTGTTGGATGCATTATTGATAGTAGTTTATTATATCCGACTCCATTGCAGATCGATAGTGGTTTAATGACTCCTACCATGAAAATCCGAAGAGACCGAGTCGTGTCTCTGTACCATGAGCAGATCGACAATTTGTACAAAGGGAATGCCTAGGAAGTTGGTTTTATTATGTAATCATAGCTATGTGTATGTATGTGTGTGTTTGAGAGAGAGAGAGACTTATAGCCTCTGGTAGTCAGAACTAAGAGGGAAGAACCACCCAGACATATGAGGAATTTGTAAGAAATAAAATGTATTTATATCCTTCTGTTGTAAAGTATGTGTTATTGGTAAAGACTATTCTCGAGAAGTTGCTAATAAAATGCTGTGAGAAGTATCGATTTGTCACAGTAATTTCGACTCTAATCCAGACTTTTTGTAAAGGTCTGGCCATACCTCAAAACAGGTATTCGGCCTTTATCTCGGTATATTATAATTGCATACATATAAGTTAATTAAGTTTTATTAAAGAAAAAAGGTTTCTTTTCAAAGACACAGTGGATAAAAGCCAGAAATCATTCGCTTAACTCATGAGCCGTATTTATTTTTTGTATTATGTTTCAGATTCAGATTATACTTTTTTACCTGTTTGTTTGAATTTTGGTGTTTGGAAAAAGATTGAAGTGGAGTAAGTAGGGCACGATGAGAAAGAAATCCACTAAAAAGATTTTCAGTTTATTATAGTAATAAACAGAAACAGAAACAAGAAGGAAAAAGTCGTTTACGTCAAACTTAGCTCAAATTCTGCACATTTTCACAAAAAATCTAGCGCCCCTTTCATTTACAAGTCTTGTTTAATCTACCACAGACTAAAAGTCGTCGGAGCTCTCTCTCTGCCAAAATCGTAATCAAACCCATCGCATCCACGTCCACCGCTGCGGATTTTGGCTGTCTTGAGCTTTGATTTCACAGAATAAGGTTGCAACTGATGATATCTTCTTCGAAGGTCTGTGATTTTTCACGAATCGATTATTTCCATGGCTTCAAAGAGTTATTTGTATGCGTATTTGCCGGTGCATGAGAATTTTGATTTTGGAATGCGTAAAACGCCACTCTGAAATCAGAAATCTTTCATGTGTATATTCTTCTGAAATACAGTGATTGTCGAAATAGAACATTTAAAACAGATAACCAATATTACCAGATTTTGTTTCCAATCGCCTTGAAATTTTGTTTTGTGTAATTGTTGACTGTGTGCTCTTCTCTTGAATCTAACTTGTATAGTGTCCAAATGCTTGCATATAAAACAGGCCTTAACTGTTTTGATGTTCGACGATGATGATGCAAATAAGATATATGAGCCATTCTTGTGTTTGCAACTTTTTTTGTGTTTATCATAGAATAGTATATGTAACTCAAGAGAAGAAGAACAAAAATTAATCCTCTTAAAAGCTTGGGCACTAAAGATGACGACAAATTGCTAAAAGTCAACTGACTATTTAAAGAGGATGATTTCTTGAGCACTGTAGGCTTTAACTGTTCAGACTATGACATCACTCAGGGGCTAATGCTGGCTGTTACTAAAACTTGCGCTATGGATGACATCTAGCAATCTTCATGCCTAGTTTTACATGATCGTATTAGGATGTTGATATGCTTAATTTGTTTGAATCAAATTCTAATGTATTATTAGAATTCTTCCGGATTTGTCTTTTGATTAACACAGATTCGTTTGTCGTTGAATTTTGTGATGGATTTGTAGTATATTTTTGTGCTGACTTAAGATTTTGATTTTTCCTCTAACTTTAGTTCATGAAAAATCCCTCCTGGATTTTGATGCATATCAATTTTCTGCTGGTTAGCTTCTACCTGTTACTTAATTTAGTCTTTGCACCGAATAATTATGAGAATTTTTTAGTAACTTTCTTGACTCTGTCATGTATGAAAGAAAATTGAGTATTTAGCTTGTGTATTGTGTCTGACCCATTTCCGTAATGCCTTTGCTCATGGAAAATAGGCAACATGGACAGAGGGGTTTCCAACTGTATATATTTTTTATTTTCTCATTTGAGAGATAAATTAGTTTCTGCTCTAAATTTTTTGGATATTCTTCTCACCTTGTCATATCACTCACTCAAGATATACATCTGTCAGCACCCTCAAACACTTGATATACGACCCCATTGGCTCATGGTTGTTAATCCCATGCTTAAATTCAGGAGGAAGATCATTCAACATCTGTTAATGGGGACCGGGAAACAAATTGTTGGGGCTGTGGGCTTCTTGTTAGCGTTGCTGCTTATGCATCGGTTTTCAAATGCGGCTGGTGTGGAGCTATAACTAAGGAACATGTGGTGAAAAATGATACCAAATGCTGTCCCGGCCGTTGTGTTGTTACCATTGTCATTTCATTTATGCTATTCTTTATAAGTAAGCATGGACATATTCCCACCTCAAGTCGATGAGTGCAATTAATACTAAAATTCCCATATTATTAGCTACATTTTGATATGCTGAATATTTTTTTACTATCACGGATGTTGACATCCTATGCAGAATTTATATTTAACTTTTGCCCTTGAATTGTGGAAAGTTTGAAGTTATCTGCATAGCTCTTTTTCCATCTTTATGCATGTCGATGATCTGTCACATGACTCCTTAATAAGCAGCAGCGACGCAACTTTTAAAAACTGGAGTTTAATTTATACTTGAAAGCATTTCCAGATGTTGCACCTGTGTAACTGTAAGATGATTATGTTCATTGTTTCATTTGGAACTTAATATGTTCTCCATTGATGAATGTTTCTTGGTGTTGTGTTGACATATTAGCTAAGATTTATTATATTTAAATCTTTAAGAATAATAGAATATGATTTATCAGACAGAAGAACTAGTGAGGTCTCAATCTTAAGTTGATGTTTTGTCTGATGAATTGATTGTTTCGTGCTCCTAATGCTGACTATATTATCTAGGTTAGGCTAATAACAAAATTTTTCTTTCCTTTCTGTTCTTGCCTTTTGGGTTGTGCATTTTGTAATTAATGATATTGGTGATACAGGTGGTGGTGTTTGGGCCATTTATCCCGTCATCTTCTCTGTTAGTTACTTCTGCGGTGTTTTTCACTTGGCCATTATAGTGATATTGTCTATATGGACTTTATCTTCATATTGCCTTTCGGCGTTTCAACATGCTGGTGTTCCACCTATGATAATCTGGGGTAGCTTTCCAGCAGTAGGGCAACGTGGACTTGAGGACTATACCTTCTGTCATTATTGCTCAAAGCCAAAATCGCCTATAACGCACCATTGTCGTTCGTGTGGCACGTGTGTATTGGACATGGATCATCATTGCCCTTTTGTAAGTCCTGTAATACTAATCACTTCTTGTAAAAAGTTTTCTAAATAATTAAAAAGTTGATTGATATGTATTCAGTATAATCAACAATTTTCTTGACTTTGTGCAGATTGGGAACTGTGTTGGTGCTGCAAATCATAGGTGGTTTATTCTCTTTCTTTTATCGACAGTAGTGAGTACGCTTTATGTTGCTATTATGACTTCCTATTCTGCACTTCAAATCTGGCCGCCTCTGGAGGATAAATCTCTGAGCCAATTGCGTGGGTTTGCTAACCCTGAATTAATTTTCGAAGTTTCGAAAGACATCATTCTGACCTTCTTAAGATCAGCCGAGTTTCTCTCTGTGAGAGGAGTTGTTCTTGTTTATCTATTTCTTTCTAGTTTCTCAGTGAGCATTGGTTTGAGCATACTCTTGTGGCAGCAGCTTAGTTACGTATACGTTGGAAAGACCTACTTAAGTCATCTAAGAGCGGTTGACAATGAAGAAGTGATGGAAAGAGATTGCCAAAATCTTATCAGATTTTTTGGTTTTTCATCTAAGACAGCAGCATATTTGCCAAGTTATTGGAAGTCCAGGAAAGCTCACAACAAGTGAAGATGAGAGGTAGGCCATTTTCCTTTACATTAGTTTTCGGGAATTTCAACCCAATTTCCTTTACTTTGATTGGATAAAAGTCGAAGAACTAGGAGCCATATGCACAGACCTGCTGTATGATCATACATGAAAGTAAACTAACAATGCACATAACTAGTTAGATTTTTCTTTCCTTGAATTTATTTATGCTTGATACTCGTTCACAATGTTCTTTTGAGGAATGTGCTGCTTATTTAGTTACTGGTATATATAGGTTGGGAGAAAATTGAATCAGTTTCTTGTAGCTCCACGTGTTATTTTTGCTTGCCTCACCCAAGATTCATTTGGTCGGAGTTTGGGGCACGAGGATAAACCCATGATGTGTCCTCTCTCATGTTGCTTCAAATGCTTGCTTCATCATCCCTTACAATGGATCTGCTGCTGAGACAAAATCCTCACTGCAGATGCAGACTACTCCAGTGGCAAAGGAAAGGCTCCCTCTCTCTCTCTCTCTCTCTCTCTCTCTCTCTCTCTTGTGGAGATCAAGATGCCAAAGAGCTCGCTGCAAAACAGTGTATGAGATCATCTGTAAATGGCTCCTCAGTTTAGCAAATTTTTGTTTCAGTTTTCCCTCGTTGTTAGGATATTACTTATGTGTAATGAGGTTCAGTTGAACTTTACAACTTTTTAGACATATGATATCAAAATGGAGGTGTATTTTTGTCATAAAATAGATATTGTTGCCTCCTAATAGCGTGAATAACTGAATTGAAAATTGAGGGAGAAGAAACAAATTTGTCGTTTGTGTTTGAACAAGTTTAATAGATCATTTATCTAGAAATGAATGCGGTCAAATACATAGAAATCAAGCGACACTAATTCATACTCCCTTCGTTCCGCAAGAGTATATGCAACATTTTTACTGGTGCGAATTTTAATAAAATGTAGTTGACTTAAGTTGTAGTGAATTATGAGTCCCACAAAAAAATATTAGTATTAAATATAAAAGTAGTGTTAGTGGAGAATGAGTCTTACTTAAAGGTATTGAAAAGTAAAATAATGTAAATAAATATTAAAATGGAGGGTAATGAGTGTGGGTGATTTCCAAAAAAGGAAAGTTTATACTCTTGTGGAACGACCCAAAATGAAATTAAATGCATACTCTTATGAGAAGGAGGGAGTATTATCCCACTAAAATATGTATTATTTGCTAAATGTTAAATTGCAAATTTTTGTAATAAATGTTAATTACAGTTCATTATTTAATAATAAAATTTTATTTTATAATAAATATTATTAAAATAATAAAATTAAGAGTATAATACCAAGATGAGATACAAAGTTTGCGTCAGATAATCTCATCAGTTAGTCAAGCCACACGAGTCCATATTACCATATAAATAAATGTATCTTTGGTGACTTTGGACACCAACATTTAGAAATATTAATATTTTTCTAGCAATTTTTTCTTATAAAAACAAAGATGCATAACTGCTGTTGACTTATAGAGCTATTTCTAAACCCCAGCGGAATGAATGAATCATTTTGAGATTTTGCATCAAATAAAGCAATGTATAAAGCTTCGTCTCCCAATCCAGGGCAAGAAACTCCATGCCCATGTCGTCAAATCCGGCTTCCACCTTCATGGCCCCCTTTTCTCCAACACTCTACTGGACATGTACGGCAAATGCGGCTGCCTCAAAGACGCCCTCCAACTGTTCGACGAAATGCCCAACAGAGACTTAGCGTCATGGGATTCCATTTTCACCTCACACAACCATGCCAACCTCCACATGAAAACCCTCTCATTGTATTCCGATGCGGTGTCTAAGGAGAATCTCCGCCCCGACGATTTCATCTATGCCACTCTTGTCAAAGCTTGCGCTGGCTCTACTGCTTTCAAAATCGGCCAGCAATTGCACGCCCAGTTTATTGTCTCAATATTTTCAGATAATGATGTAGTTAAGTCTGCCCTAGTTGATTTTTACGCCAAATGCGGATTCCCCGATAGAGCTCGTACAGTTTTCGATTCAATTGCGTCCAAGAATGTGGTTTGTTGGACTAGCTTGATCTACGCGTATGCAAAGGTCGGAAGGAAAACCGAAGCCCTCGATCTTTTACGCGAAATGCCTTGCAAAAATTCCTACACTTGGAAAGCTCTAATATCCGGCTTCATGCAGTGTGGTCTGTGTCTAGACTCATTCAAGCTTTTCATAGAGCTGAGGAGAGAAGGAGTTGATCTAGACGGACCATTTGTTCTTTCGAGTTTGATCGTTGGCTCGGCTACTTTAGCTATGTTGGAGCTCGGGAAGCAAGTTCATCGCTTGGTCATTGGTCTCGGCTATGATTCCAACTCGTATGTTGCCAATGCCTTGATTGATATGTATGCTAAATGCAGCGACGTCTTAGCTGCAGAGAGGATTTTTAGTAATATGAAGAAAGCGGATATAGTTTCTTGGACCTCGATTATAGTTGGGATGGCGCAGCACGGCCGAGCTGTTGAGGCGCTGTCGTTGTATGATAAGATGGCTCTGGCCGGTGTGAAGCCAAATGAGGTGACATTTACGGGTATAATCTATGCGTGTAGTCACGCTGGCTTAGTTGAGAGAGGCCGTCGTCTTTTCAATTCCATGGTTGTGGATTATGGATTGAGGCCATCGCTGCAGCATTACACTTGTTTGGTAGATCTTTATAGCCGCTCTGGAATGATCGAAGAGGCGGAGGATGTGCTTAATACCATGCCATTTAAACCCGACGAAGCTGCTTGGGCCGCTTTATTAAGCTCGTGTTGCCAAGGTGGGAAAAAGGAGATTGGGGTTCGGATTGCGGATCATTTGCTCGAGTTGGGACCGGAGGATTCGGCGACGTGTATACTGATGTCTAACGTGTATGCACGTGCTGCTATGTGGGAACGGGTTTCTCAAGTGAGGAGACTGATGGGTGCGATGGAGTTGAGAAAGAAACCTGGCTACAGCTGTGTGGATCTCGGGAAGGAGGTCCAAGTGTTTTATGCGGGTGAAACGACACATCCCATGAGGGATGAGATTTTCCGACTTCTGAAGGAGCTGGAGGCGGAGATGAGGAAGAGAGGCTACGTGCCCGACACTTCTTTGGTGTTGCACGACATGGAAATGCAGGAGAAGGAGAGACAGCTGTTTTGGCATAGTGAGAGATCGGCTGTTGCTTACGGGCTGCTCAAGTCAGCGCCAGGGGCACCCATACGTATTCTTAAGAACCTTCGGGTTTGTGGTGATTGCCACGCCGTGTTCAAGCTCATCTGCAGCATTGTTGGTAGGGAAATCATTGTGAGAGATATCAATAGGTTCCATCATTTTAAGGATGGCGAATGCTCTTGTCGCGACTTTTGGTGATTGTCTGATTGATGGTAAGAGCTAAGCCTCTTTTTCAATATGAGCTGAGAATTTTGGTTGCTTACATTTAGTTAGTTACACTTTATGAGATGTCAATAGGTTCCATTCATTGTGAGAGATGCCAATAGGGACTTGTCTTCATCAGGTGTGTGATGAGGTTTTTGTCAGTTTATTTGCTGTTGTAATTTGATGATTATTTTTAGATTTATGACTGCATTAGATATATACAGGGGGATATTTTACGTAATCACACTCTTCATATAAAGTTTACAATGACTGCATTAGATATACTAGTGAACAGAAAACCATCACAACAGTTGCAGAAATCACATATATAGACATTCTGCCAGAAAGTATGTAATCACACATTTATCTACAAACACGACTTGACTTTATTTTTAATTGCCTTCATTCAAGATGAAGCCAACTGTGGTAACCAAATGTATGGCATTCTGATGAAAGAGAGATCATATCCAAATATCGGAGGTGCAGTCACCACCGGGATATCTCATCTCATGCGCCAAAGAAGGGCCGTCCGGTTCAGCCCCAAAGTCTACGAGGAAGTCAGGGTTGATGACAAGGCCTCCTCCCTCTGTATCGACATCAATTTGTATCATTTGGCCACCTTTCTCAACAACCTCAGGATAAAACTGACGATCCCAAGCGCTGAAGAGGGAATTGGTGACATAAAGCCTCTTCCCATCCAAACTCAGCTGTAACATGTGTGGTCCTCCTCTTAATTCATGTCCCTGAATTGAAACAGGTAATTTGATTCCTCTATTTAATGGCCATGGTGTAACATCAGTTATAAATTGATCGTGTTAAATGAGAGTATAGAAAAACACGCACCTTAACCTGTTGTACGTGAATCTGGTAGGTCGAACCATCTTCTTTCTCAGCAAGGATAGAGCTTCCTTTGCGAAGGAGACCTCCAACCCAGAGCTGGGCAGTAAGGCGAGGATTTGTAGGATTTTGAATATCATACTGTCGTATATCGCCATGGAACCAATTGGCTGAGTACATGAAACGGTCGTCAAGAGAGATGACGATGTCACATACAAGACTTGGCATTTCGGGGAGAATCCAGTTCTGCACCTTGATGGGCTTCATACATATGGATAACTCGTGATCCCACGATCCATCTTCCTTTTGGAAAACTCGGACCACGTTTCCTGACAAAGCACACCCCACAAATCCGGTGTCCTTGGTTGGATCGTGCAAGAATTTCAGCTGTAATTGATGGTAAGGAAACAATGCATGAGTATACCATCATATTTATGTCTTCAATCCCATGGAATAATTGTAGTTGTAGGTACCTGAATAGGTATGAGACCAGTGTCGCCAAGATCAAGAATCTGTTTCAATTGCGCGTTGGGCCAATCGTAGACGTGCAAATGTCTCCCATAAAGACC
>JAYJMF010000044.1:5874945-5893293 GCA_036873715.1 Salvia sclarea | reverse complement strand
AAGAAGGATGAAAACCAATTTTAGATGAGTATTAGGTATTGAACACTAACTAAATATGACATGACATTTTGATAAAAACTATGAACTTTTATTCCCCTTTTGTCGAAGATGTAACAAAATTATGTAATTGAGCAAAGCAAACATATTTCAAGATATTAGATTTGGTTAGTACATACAAACTTCCTTTATTATGAGAGGAAGCCATGAAAAACACATGAATATGAACCGATAAAAAGGAGAAGTTACAGACAAATAAACTATAGCAGGTGATCCCTCATATTTATAGATTTTTAAAATGAAGAATCCTAATAGGAATAAATTCAAAATTTAGAAAAGTGATAGAATTTGAAAGAGATGAAGATGATGATAAAAACATTCATATTGATCTAAAAGTATATTCACCAAAATAGACTTAAAATATATCTTGAGAATAGAACTGGAAAATATATTAAAATAATATTTTAAAATTTCAGTTTGAGTTTCAAAGATATGACTCATCCTTTGTATATTTAATTTTAATAGGAGACAAAGAATTTCCATTTAAAATTTATAATTTATAATTATAGTAGCTAAAATAGAAATAATCAAAACGCTCAATTGGTTGAAGCATTCATCGATTAAGATCATCTCTAATTCATCTTTGCCTAATCTGTCCTTTTGAATCGATAAGCGAATAATTATGACAATCACTTTTTTATTTCTTGTTTTGTCGTCAATGGTGTTCAAAAGTATGTGATCAATAATTGACTCCTTCTCTAAAGAAAACAAAAATGAAAACTTATCAATTTCTATACCAATTTATCAAAAAAAATGAAAACTTATACAATAAATAATCAATAATATATTGCAAAATAGAACATAATTAAGGCAATCAAAACCTTTGAGTTTGGAGATAATTATTGCAAACTGAAAGGTATTGGAATGGAGATATATATCAACGTTTGTATTCCAATATTCATAGCGGAGCTTTCGCTTTTTTGGAATATTAAGAACACAATATTTAAATCATAAATAATTGTTTTGAACTATCTCCATGTGCGTCTAAAATTTGCTGCCTAGCTAAATGTAATGTGTAATAATTGAAAATCCAAGTGGAAATATTAACAATCAATCATCATCGAGCTAAAAAAAATAGTGGAAATATTACCGTTGTTTTCGAATTTCTCTATGAAAATTAATAACTCGTTAGGCTTTTCTGCAATGGTTAACTGCTTCGGCTTTTTTGCTCGTGCGACTCAATTTATGAATTGATATGATTTTATAGATGAGAATATTTCATATTAAGATTGATATTAAAAGGGATAAGATTGTACAATCATAATCTAAATTGGAATATATCTTGAGAAAAAAATAGATTATAATTTCAATAGACTTATAAAATTAGAAAATCAAATTATGGTTAAAAATATAAAGAATCAAAATATATTATGATTAAGAAATAATAATACGACATTAATAGGAATACAAATTAGAATTTCATAGGAATACAAATTTGTTTAAATCTATATCACTATTATGTTTGACTTTTAATATTTGGAAAATTAATTATGTTTGACTTTTAATATTTGGAAATAATTAAGAAAAAAGAGAATAATTCGACATTCATAATCATAGGAATACAAATTAGTATTTTACATGAATACAAATTAGTTTCAATCTATATCTCTATAATGTTTTAATATTTGAATTTAATTTGAAAAATTAGTTTAAAAGCATCAAAATACATAAAAATGAAAAATTTAGATAAATAGAATTAGAGACTTGTTGTGATTCTACGTAGGACCTAAAATCGAGGTATGAGCTCGATTTATTTTGCTAGGGTAATTCTATTCATAGCCCACATTTTACTCTTTATAGCCTCTTATTTAAAAAATAATGATAACAAAATATAAATTTACATTTTTATTCTATAAACCTAAACTAAATTACATCTTATAAGTTTATTCTCCCGTTAACTGCCGCCCAGAAATCTTAGAAAAAGAATATGGAGTTCACCAAATTTTGTCGGAATTTTTTGTGAAAGAAGTCAAATTCTGTAGCATCCCCGACTGCAATTTTGGAGAAGAAAAACATGGCGTGAGCAGTAGTGTTCCAATCACTTTGACAAAGACCCCAAAGCCTAACTAATATAAGGGATATGATAATGAATTTCCATAGGATTGAAACCATTGAACATTACCATTTACCACACCAAGAAAATTTTGTCCACACATCCATGGCTATGTTTTAGATGAATAATTGATTGTAAAGGGGGTGTCATCAAAGTCCTTCCTGAGTAGAGAGTGCAACATCATGCTATATCTCCCTTTATTTTCAAAAATCCGAGACGCTTATCCTCTTTCTTCGACTTATTTGCAAATTGGAAATTGTGGGGAACTGGAGATATTTTTATTTTATATTTGAATCATATAATTTCAAATATCAAAATCATTTGATTTGTATAATCCCTATTAATTCCCTCAAAAGAAATATAAATTTATGTTATAATTTTTCATTTTCTTCGATACCTTATTCTTACAAAAAGGAGGTGGCAGTTACAAGGACTTCCCTCTCCTATTGAAGAATCTCTTTAAATTTCTTTTTTAAAGAAAAGAAAGAAAAAACTTTATTTTCCTTGGAGTTAAGTGATAGCCAGGGTCACGCTTTTCTTTTGTTGGTCGACTTTGTGGGAGATGATTAACTAACACAGTTCAACAACGAAGCTATTCAAAACTCAGAAGTGAGGATCAAATTAAAAATAACATCTATAGTAATCATCACTAAAGCAAGAAAGGGCGAAAACAAAAATCCAATCTAGCAGAAAATATAAGAGTTTTTGACATTCGAATACTAAGTGAGTGGGAAGCAAAGAGTTCAATTGAGCAAAAGTATCACAACTCAAACCAACACCAGTCTCCCATTTCTTCCCAACAAAGAAGCAAAATCAGAATGGCGCATTCTAGCAAACTCATCTCTCTAGTACCTGTAGTGGGGAGGCTTGTATGGGCCCTCGACTGGGACGCTGATGTAATCAGCCTGCTCCTTGGACAGCTTAGTCAGCTTCGCACCGAGCTTCCCCAAATGGAGGGCAGCCACCTTCTCGTCGAGGTGTTTGGGCAACACATACACCTTCTTCTCGTACTTCCCCGTCGTCCTCTCCTTCCACAGCTCGAGCTGGGCGATGACTTGGTTGGTGAATGAGCATGACATCACGAAGCTGGGGTGGCCGGTGGCACAACCCAAGTTCATCAGACGACCCTCGGCCAACACAATGATGCCGGTCTTGGTGTCAGGGAACACCCATCGGTCAGTCTGGGGCTTGATGGTGATCCTCTTCACTCCGGGGAAGGTCTCGAGGCCGTGCATGTCGATCTCGTTGTCAAAGTGGCCAATGTTGCAGACAATGGCGTTGTTCTTCATCTTCCTCATGTGCGAGAGCATGATGATGTCCTTGTTGCCGGTGGTGGTAACGAAGATGTCAGCATCTGAGACGACATCCTCGAGGGTGAGGACTTCGAAACCCTCCATGAGGGCCTGCAGGGCACAGATGGGATCGATCTCGGTCACGACCACACGGGCGCCACCTTGCTTCAAGGCAGCGGCACAGCCCTTTCCGACATCCCCGTAACCACAGACGACACCGACCTTTCCGGCGATCATAACGTCAGTAGCCCTCATCAGTCCATCAGGGAGCGAGTGGCGGCATCCATAGAGGTTATCAAACTGGTGGAAGCAAAGACCAGGCAGGATGAGTATATATCTCAATGTACAAGTTCATGTAAAGATAACTTCTGGAGGCAACAATCATGTGTTAATATGTAGATATATGTATGCATATCTTATTCTTCTGCTTAAGTTGCCATATATATTCAATAGTTTTTAGAAACTAATTCACAATTTTGTTGAGTACGTTATTGTGTATAAGCATTTGCATTATAGTCACCAAAATATTATTTGCACTTATAATCACTAAAAGCAAATATTCCAGCAAGGTTCAAAGTTGAAGATCATTGTTATTGAACATTGAGGAGAAACTAGCAGTAAGAAAGTAAAAAACTATTGATGGTAATGTTTTTATGAATACAACTAATAAGGTGTATTTTCTAATTATATTTTATCTTTGTTTAGACTTAAATAGAGCTAAACGAGAAAGTAATTGAATACTTTTTTAAACAAGAAACCTAATGATATAAGTTAGCTCAGGTTATCAATTATTTATAACACTAAGAAGCAAAGTAAAAGCGTGCCATGCATCAATATAACAATCATTTTATTAATTAATTTTGTTATTGAAAATCTAATTTCTTTATCATAAACTTTCAGGATCAAGAAATAGCATGTACAAATAATTTGGTGCATAATTAAAATAATTACTGATGCTCATGAAGTTTATCTATAACAGAACAACAATGTAATATTGATATGTGCATTTTTAGTGCAGCGCAATTAATAGCCACAAAGTATAAGCAATGAAACAAATAAAATCAATCGGCCCTATTTAAAATGTAAGACAAATATTAAGCTAAAATCAAGGGTCATTGTCACAAAATGTGTTCCAACTTCCAAGCATTGAAATGTTTCACTTCCGCTGCATATCGTTATTCTTTTGCGATTTAACATACTTATATATAAAAACATTTTATTATATTACATATTCCAGGAAATGTCACAGAACAAAAATATATCCAATTAAAAAAAAGAAAAAAAACACACACACATTAAGTTGAAAAATACCTTGCTCTTGGTGACAGAGTCATTGACATTAATGGCGGGGAAAAGCAGAGAGCCATTCGCCTCCATCTGATACAACCTCTTAACGCCGGTGGTCGTCTCCTCCGAAACTCCAACCAATCTCTCCTTCATCTTGGTGTACTTCTGGGGATCCTCCTTCAATCCATCTCTGATTATGGTCAACACGATCTGGAACTCCGCGTTGTCAGTGGAGGTCGGATCTGGCACCTTCCCCGTCTTGGCGAACTCCTCCTCGGCCTTGACTCCCTCGTGGATCAGGAGCGTGACATCCCCACCGTCATCGACGATGAGATCGGGTCCGCCGCCGGGGCCCCAGTCGAGGGAGCGCTCGGTGCACCACCAGTACTCCTGGAGAGTCTCCCCCTTCCAGGCGAAGACTGCGGCGCTGTCGCGGGCGATGGCGGCGGCAGCGTGGTCCTGGGTGGAGAAGATGTTGCAGGAGCACCATCTGACCTCGGCGCCGAGGGCGGTGAGGGTTTCGATGAGGACGGCGGTCTGGATGGTCATGTGGAGACTGCCGGTTATCCTGGCGCCCTTGAATGGCTGGGAGGGGCCAAATTCGGCGCGGCAGGACATGAGGCCGGGCATCTCGACCTCGGCAAGCTCGATCTCGAGGCGGCCGAAGTCGGCCTGGGACATGTCCTTCACCTTGTACTCGCGGCCGGCGGTGGTCTTCTCGACTTGGAGCGCCATGGAATCGAGCTGCAACTGCAAGTGTGGGAGGAGGAGGATTGGATCTGTGAGGGAACTCCGAAAATGGATTGGATCTGAGAGGTAGAGAGAGAGTGCGAGTGAAAGAAAGTGTGAGAGTAGCCGAGGGTTTATAGAGGGGTGGAGATGGACGGTTGGGATTTCATCATTTTGAATTTTGGGGGAAGGTTTTAGTGTGTTGGATTGCAATTTGGCTAAAGATATGAGGCTATTTTGTAATTTATGGAAAAATTTCGTGAAAGACAATTATTGCGGGATATTCGGAAACTTATCTTTTTCTACTATTTTAGTCAAACGAGTCTTTAGATATTGAAATCAACTAGCTAGGTTATTGGGCATTGGTCCACCAAGTGAATCATATTAAATTAATTTTAATCTAATACACCGTTCCCACGAAATTGATACGTTTCTTTTAGATGTAGAATTTTAGAAGAATTGACAAATAATATAAAATAATAATGAAAAAATATATATTATTATTTAAAATTGTATGAGTGATAAAGATGTTTTAAAAAAGAAACATAACAATTCAGTGAGACGGAGGGAATAACATAAATAAGTTGAATTAAGTTTAGAATTTTCATATACCATTATTTTTAAGTACAGAATTTGCATGTCCCATTTTTCTAGGGATGCATGAGCCATTGTGTTAAATATAATTAGACTTATAATTGATATATTACCCACATTTATTAAATAAAGAGAAGAATATGTCGATAGATAGCAATGGTATAACTTATGGATAGGGATGACAATGGGCCGAATCTAGCTTGGTCCAGATCTAGATCCGAAAATTTTAGTTTTGGCTCAGATTCGACCCAAATTTGTTGGATCCAAAATATTAAGATCCATGAGATCCGCGGATCCACGGATTTGGCCCAAATTTATGTACTTGAATTTCAAAAATAAATTCTATATAATTATAATAATGAAATTAAAATTAGATAGATTAAATTAAATTATAGTGAAAATAGATATAATATATATATATATATAATTATAAAATAAATAAATATAACATATACATATATTATACTATATAATATTATAAAAAATAATATTATTAAAAATATGGATCCACGGGCCGGATTTGGACCGGATCTAGGATGGATCTACTAAAATCCGAATCCGGGAATTTTGTTAGTGGTCCGGATCCGCCAGTCCCAAATTTTGATGCTCAATATCCTAAAAAACAGATATGGATCCTCGGATTCGAACCGGGTCTCAGGTCCACTGTCATCCCTACTTATGGGCCGACTTTTGGCCGAACTGCAAAAATAAAGTAATTTTGAAAATATAGCAAAATATAATCTCACTTGTATTTGCAAGGTGCTCGATGAGTCGATAAATAGCAATGGTATAGCTTATGGTCTGACTTTTGCCTGAATTGCAAAAATAAAGTAATTTTGAAAATATAGCAAAATATAATCCCATTTTAGTTGCGAGATGGTGAATGAGTCTATATTTTCTAGTTGAAATTTAGAGCCAGCAAATTTGAATTCTATGGACATTCTAATTTGTTTTGTGTGGCAGTTTACATTACTTGGATTGTGTTCTATGTGCATCTTCGCATGCTCTTTCTACCGTTGTGTCTCCATATCAGTGTCACTGTCGTCTTGGTCAACCGTCTTCTACAAGTGTTCAAAATTTAGCTCTTGTGTTTGTTGATTTTCAATGTGATTCTTATGATTTGGGCAAACACCATCATTCATCTTTTCGTTCTAAAGTCAATACATGTAGTTATTTTTACCTTTGAATTAGTATATTTTGATGCTTGGCGGTTCGAGTCGCGTTGAGTCTAGGGGGGATTTCAAGTATTTTTTTCAAATCTTTGTTGATAAATATTCGTGCATGATATGGCTGTATTTACTCCAAAAGAGAACATAGGTCCATGTTGTACTCGACTCACTTTATCATGAAACAAAAATCCAATATTGTATGCTTAAGTTGATCCAGTGGTAGAGTAGTTAATATTCGAGGCCAAACGTCACATGTTCGAGTCTATTATGGTGCAACCTTTAAATTTCCTTATTAATTTATGACAAAATCAATTTTAAAAAACCTAGTACCGGATGGTGCTCGTACTATTATGTTTTACATGCATGCTTCAAAATACTTATGCCCATAATAGTCATTCTTACTGCCTGTTTTCTTATTAATATGATGTCTTCTAGTATGTTGCATTGAGTATCCATGTTTTGACCATGATCTTATTCCTCGATTGAATAAGTTATCCTCTCGTTCTATTAAGTGTGTTTTTCTTGGATATTCTAAAATACGAAAGGGATGTTGTCTTGACCACCATAAAAAGCAACTTTATATATGCAGTGATATCACTTTCTTTAAATCCAACCTGCTTTATTATTAATTAATAGTACTAGATCTTTTTATATGTTAGTCTCTACTCCTTTACCTATTCCGGTGCCCTTGTCTTCCTAGTCCTCTCTAAAGCCGTTGCAGGTGTATACGCGACATCCTTGGTCCGAACTTGCTTCATGTCCCACACCCTGGTCCTCTCTGCCTTGCAGCTTCTGAAGATACCACACTTACCACAAATGCCTTATTCCGATCCAAAATTGCATCGTGTCTCACACTTGGTCTTCCACCTGCAGCTTCTGAAGAAACTACACCTACCACATATGCCTTATCTCGGTCCAAAAATATGTCATGTCTCAAACCTGGTAATCCACCTACAGAATCTAGAGTAACTAGACCTACCACAAATGATTTACCCATACCTAGTAGTCGCACCACCAACTACCCAATGTGTAATCATGTTTCTTTTGCTCGTATGAGTTCCTCTTTTCATCCCTTTGCTCTTTGTCTCTTGTCTATATTGCTTCCAGCCTTCCAGGTTATCACCTTGAGGCACTTAAACACCTTTTGTGTCTAGTCGCTATGGATGAGGAGATGCATGCTCTTTTGAGTCGTGGTACTTGGGTATTAATGTATGCACTTCATTCAGCAAATATTATATCTTGTTGTTGGGTGTTCATCCAAATTTCTTTTTGGTGGTACTATCACTCGGTTCAAAGCTTGTCTTGTGGCCAAAGGATATTGAGTACTTTAAGACGTTATACACTCTTCGTTTAAATTCGACTAAAATCTTATTATTGGCTAGTGTATCAGTTTGATAATGTATTCTTCTATTGTGATTTGACTTGGATTGTCCTTATGAAGTAACCTCTTGCCTATGTTGCTTAGGGGAAGGATGTTACTATACTTGTTCTTTTTAAGAAGATAATAATTTATTATAATTATGTAAAATCTGAATGGGTGGTTTGATAAGTTGGGCAACGTTTTAAGGTTAATTTTTCAACTTGGATAATTTGTAAAGTTTTGGTTGTGTTAATAATTCAATTATAATTAAAAATAAAATATAGTTGTAATTTTTTTACAGTTATGAAAAAGAGATGGATATAATTTTGTTATATATAATCGTATTAATAATCTATATTTCCTTTGAAATACAGAGATTTTTTTAATCCCCTTTGAAATGTAGTTAGTTCTATTCTTATATACTCTGACTTTAGCTGATTCGATCATCTGAATTGTGGATCCGTGCAGAGAGCAAAAACCCCTCTCTGTTCATCGCACCACTCCCTCAATTCAATCCCGATTGAATTTTCTGCTGTAAGTTCACCTTCCGATTCTTGCCCTAGGCGTTTGCTCTTTGCAGAGAATTTGACCCCGTTTATTACAGGAAAAGGATGGATGGGAACAAAGATGAAGCCTTGAAGTGTTTGAACATTGCCAAAAATTCAATCCAATCTGGCGACAGAGATCGCGCCCTCAAATTCCTCAACAAAGCTCGCAGGTTGGACCCATCTATTCAAATCGATGAATTCCTGTCCAATCTCAGCGCTTCGCCGCCGGAAGAGAAGAACCCTAACTCACCCACCGATGAAAATCCCTCCGATCGATCGGAAAATGGTCCCCGCCGTAGGGTTCCGACGGCCGCGCGATCGACGTCGTCTTCGTCCACCGCATCGGCCACCTACAACGAGGAGCAGGTGGCTGTGGTTAGAGAGATTAAGAGGAAGAAGGATTACTACGAGATTTTAGGGTTGGAGAAGAATTGCACGGCCGAGGATGTGCGAAAGGCGTATAGGAAGCTGTCTTTGAAAGTCCATCCCGATAAGAACACGGCCCCCGGGGCGGAGGAGGCGTTCAAGATGGTGTCGAAGGCGTTCCAGTGCTTGAGCGATGAGGAGAGCCGCAAGAAATACGATGTTGTGGGATCGGATGAGCCAGTCTACGAGAGGAGAGGCGGAGGTGGGAATGGGATGCGTGGGTTTAACGGGTTTTATGAGGGAGACGTTGATGCAGATGAGATTTTTAGGAATTTCTTTTTTGGGGGAATGCATCCTGCAACGACTGGTAATTTCGGTGGGTTTACGTTTGGACCCGGTGTTAGAGTGAGAACTGGTGGAGTTGGGGTTGATCATAGCCCGAATTGGTTGAGAACTGTGGTGCAGCTACTGCCGGTGATACTGATTTTGCTGGTGAACTTCTTGCCCTCGTCGGAGCCGGTTTATTCACTCCAAAGGACTCACTACCACGATGTTAGGTTCACTACGCCCAAGGGAGTGAACTATTTTGCCAACTCTGGGAAATTTGAGCAGCAGTATCCGATTAATAGTCACGAACGTGTTGCAATTGAGCAACGGGTGGAGGATGACTACCACAATAACTTGGTGCATAACTGCAGGGTTGAGTGGCAGCAGCTTCATTGGGGATACAGGCGTGAGACGCCAAATTGTGATGCATTGAGGCGCTTTGAGGCTATGGCTCAGTGAAAGCCTTGAGGGCACGCTTGGGGTGTGGCCCGGTGACATGATTAAAGGTTTATATATTTTGATTTGGCCCGTGCCTGCTTGGAGTTTCTTTCATGCTTTGTTTGTTGGTATAGTTGGATGCATTATGCTATTTAACTTTGTTGCTGATTAACCTTTTTTTTCTGTTTCTACTGCTAATGTTATTTGCTAATAGAGTTTTTAGATGTATGAGGCTGCAATTTGTTTGGGAGTGACCAACTTGATTATTGACTTCTGTTATTGGGAGTGGGACAAATAAATAAATTTCAGACTATATCCTCTATGGATTCTAGGAAACTGCTTTAGATATATATATTTACCTTTACCATTAAAATTACTAGTGATAGAAACAACGAATGCAATTCTTTGTCTTCTTGAGCACTAAATCTGTTTGTTTTGTCAAGCTTGTATTACATGAGAAGATATATTGGTCAAATTGAATTGCTTAGTATCATAGTCTGTTATTGTTTAACGAGTGAAGCATACTCGCGTATGAAGTACTGAGTGCACTATCTCAATAATGTGTTTTGAATATATTATATGGTCTATATAAGATTATATACTTCTCAAAGTAGTAATTTTGTGTTGATCATGCTTGTTAGTTGCAATGTCCTTGCTCCCTTCAGTTGGATTTGAGCTTAAATCTACTTTCCTAAAATTGAATATCCTCAAATATTCTGGTGATTAGACTACTTATCAGTTCTGAATTATCCTATGGCCTATGTTCCCTCTAGCCAGAACTAAATGTTGGGTGTGAGATATAGCTGTTAATAGATTAATACATTTAATGAACTGGAGTTGTAAATAAGTAGCCGTTTCAGTGGTGCTGTTATATAAGGCTCAACTTAGCTGTACTAGTAGGTCTAATGTAGTAGTTGTATAAGTTGATTGGTTTCTCTCTCTCTCTCTCTCAATGTTAACCAGTATAGAGCTTCTTTTGTGATCTCTGTTAGACTGATTAATGGTCATGAATGCAGTATTCCATATGACAAATAATATCAACTTTTTTGTATCAATGAATTTATATGCAAGACTAACTAATGGGTTAGCTCATTTTCTATCTGTAGCAACTACATGCAAAAGAGTGATAACCTAATATTCAAAACATTGTGGCCTAATAAATTTGCTGATGTTGTTTGAAAAACCCTATCAGCAAAAAGGCATGGCAGGGTATTAGGTGATTGTTGTAACTTGAGTAATGTGCCTGTAGTGTACTTAGTTCACTATATTCCTGTCCAAAGGGGCAAAAACATGGGCAGATTGCACTATGCAGGGAAATTACTTCAATTACTTTATTGAGAAGCCACAATCACCACCCTTAAAGCAGACCTTGTAACTATCTGCCCTTTCCAGAAGAACATGTGTTTTTTGGGAGCTTGGAGAGAGGAAATGAGATGATAGAAAATGTAGAAAATGTTCGAACATTGATGGAAGTTTCCCCCCCTTGTTTCTTGTTCGATGCCCTTCATCATGTGATAATCTAATTCTACTCTTCAAATGGATGGGGTATTACTGGAAGTATGGCCTTAGCTTTTATTTATGCGGTTATTGTCCTCTATCTCAGCATGCAATTGAACTAATTTGTCTTAAGCTCATTTTTGCTATTGTGAAGTTGTTATTTCTCATGTTTTATTTTCTTCTTTGCAGATTAAGTAGAATCCGTATAATTTGCGTGTGTTCGTGATTAACTAGTGGACCAGACATTCAGAAGTTTGCAGTGGCAAAGAGATTCAGATGAAGCCTTTCCTATATACGTGAATAGCAAAGGAGGATGCTCCAACACCATATATTTTTTCCCATTCGACATTTTAAGCTTACTTTTTACCATGTCTACTTATTTTTTGTGTCATGTTGCTACCTGGTATAGTTCTGTTATTATAATCCTGCTTTGTATTCATTTCCATATAAAGATGGGTTAGCAAATCTGATTCGTCTCTTTGCGTGCAAGTTATTTGATTCTGTAGTTGGGTTTATACTTGGTTTTACCCAGTTATCTTTTAAATATTTGGGCTAATCCTTTTATTTATTTTTATTTTTTTGATCGCATAAAATTAGTTGTTAGTAGTTAGTTCACCAAGTCTTCTTATAATTTCATAATTTGTTCCCAAAGGGAATCGAACCTAGGTCTTTCACTAAGGGAGGAACCCGGTGGGCGATGGCCAGTGGGCTAAGCCCCCCAGTTAATATTTGGGCTAATCCACTATATATTTTGATGAAATGACCAAGTTTGAGCTTAGTGTGATCATTAAATCCTTCAAACATCTAATTATGGGGGCGTTTACTATTTACTAAGATAGATATAAACAGTAGATACTAATCTTTACTAAGATAGACTAAAAATACTATTATAAGCTCTAGTAGCTTACAAGTTCTTTGAGAGGCTTATAAGATGCAATGTCTTAAGAGCTTATAAGTTGTCAAAGTGTTTGGATAATTAGCTTATAAGTTAGATTGATATTTATGAATTTCGAGGAAAATAATATTTAGAAAAAGAAAATTGAAAAGAAATTAAATGGAAAAGATAAATGATGGAAATGATAAATTATAATAAGATTATTTTGGTAAAAAAGATGGTAGCTTATAAAATTATGAAAAAATAAGTTGGGATTGAGCAACTTATTTTTTGGGGAGCTTATTTTCACAGCTTATAAGTTGTTGATGAGTTTATTTTGCTAAACACTTTGCAACAACTTATAAATTCCTAAACAACTTATAAGTTGTTTTAAGGAGCTTATAAGTTCAGCCAAAGAGACGACTGGTATCTGGATTACCAGTGTACAAATTTATGCTCGTAGGAGCTTTCTAACTGTGATTGAGCTGTCTTTATGTACATGAAAATATCCGCACGTGTGAAAACGACAAATTAATAAGCATCAACATACTACAGTCGAGACTCATTTGGCTGTATTGTATGTATGCTAAAAAGAATCAAAGTAATGTTACCAAACAAATTATGATTTGGATTAGCAACAACTGTCGTCAGTAATACATGTTGTGGACTGTGGAGCTTGTTTACTTTCCATGAATTACAATTTGTTGAGTTATTAAATGTGGATATAATTAAAGTAATCAATATAATACTAGTATTTAAACTTTGACGCATTAAGAAGAAAGAAACGAATAAACCATATCCAATCCGCCACAGAAGGGATATAAGAGGTAAAGGCAACCGAATCGATCCATCCACCAAAGGAAACAAGCAAGCAATAATTGGGACACAGAGAGCATGCAAGTACAGCATAAACAAGAAGATATAGGCTCAAGGAAAGACCAAGAATCCAGCTAATAATTTTTTTGGAGCCCAATGTACACAGTCAGAGTTAGAGATCAAGTCCAAGTTGTTGATATTTCTCTTCAAGATTCCTATTCTATATAATCTCTCCAATCTCAAAGTTGGGACAAATCTCATCTTCTATTCTTTTGAAGTAATAACCAGCAACCCCAAAGCGCCTATAAGTATATACTGCACCAAGCCAAAAACAAATACATTCATGCTTTATGGATGATGCAATGACAGAAAGTCTAGATTAAATTAACTAAACAAGAAAGTATTGATGAACAATTATTTCTGTAGAAAGCTAACCTTGATGATCGGCTTCTCAGTCATAATTATCGTAACCCAACCAACATATGGCAAGAATCTGAAGGAAAAAAGAGCAGTACAGTAAGTGTTGTTGCCTCTCATCAGATCTTATAAATGACAGTGTTGTGGGTAATCAGAATACAATGGGACAAAATAAGCAAACTCCATAAAGAAAGTAACAAGAATTCACAGTACTTCAAGAACATCAAAACAAATATTGCAGAATAATTCAATGCAGTTAACATCAGTGTTGAATGAAGATCACAATACTGGTGTTCAACAGGTCGGGCAGAGCACGTTGGCTCAACTCACTTCACAGTTATATTTTTCCTTTACTGCTTGTTAGGTGATTAGTGACCCGCTTGGCTCTAGTGAAAGCTATACATATGAATTGCTGAAAAAGACAGATTTTACTTTGGTTTCGAGAATAACAACTGTGTAGTTGAAAATCTGAAATTTTCCAGTAGATTTCAATGAGTTGATTCTGCCATCTTTCAGACATTCAAACCCAACTCAGTTCCCAGTTATGTTTTTTCCTTTACTGCTGGAAAAGACATTTTCCTTTGGTTTTGAGAATGACAATAGTGTAATTGAAAATCTGCAATATTCCAGTAGATTTTAATGATTCTGCCATCTTTCAGACATTTTAACCTTACAGTTCCACTCTAAATTTCAGGTACACAGGAATATGCTGTGTCACACAAGTCAGAGGGGTTACCCCATTCCTTTTTCAGGTTATCTTAAAAAGCCCAGCCTAAGGTTCTCAAATCTAGTTCAGGGTAGAGATTAGCCCATTATAATCAAAACAAATATGAATTGCTATATTCCAGTAGATTTCAATGAATTGCTGAAAAAAGACATATCTAATAAAATTTCAGATAAATAAGTTGAATTGAAAATTACACCCCCTAAATTGAGATATCTCGAGTAAAAAACAAAAGCAATAATTCTCTCTTTTCATACCACTCCCATAATTGAAACATACCCAGGGCCCCCAAAATAAAGGTTGTTCACCCATTATATAGGCTCCATGATCACTAATTTGCCGTTTGTAAGGCTGCTTCATCTTCCATCCATCAAAACTTAATTTCATGAAAGTCAAATAGGGCCATGACACTGAGCCTATTAGAAGATATTAACCTAAGGAATCTAAAAAATTAATTATGTACTTTCAAATGCCAATGAATTTCCCAGATTCTCAATATTTTGCTTCCAGAGAAGAGAAGAAAATAAAAGTGTCCATAAACTCAGAAATATAATAACTTTAATTAATGCGAGCCATGCAGAAATGTGTCACCAGTTATATAAATAATTTCAACAAGGAGCTCACCCAACAGCTCTTCCCATAATATGGTGCCTTTGCAACCAGAGCTGACCATGAGCATAGAGAAGTCTGTCATCTCCAAAATTATTATCTCCTGGTAAACAAACAACAGACTAACATGAATACTAAAATCACATTTTCTTGAAGATATTGGATTATGTCTATTGCTAGAGTTCATAAAACTACTTTTTAACTCCCACTTATTCCCAATCATAAGTAATTCATACAAGCTTCAAAACTCAAGCATGCTAACATTTCATGAATCTGAGTACTCCCATTTTTCAGTTCATATATTCAATCTAGGTATAAAGAAAAGTAAGATCTCTAATGTGACAAATACTAATAATTCAAACTCATACCTTTTGTAAGGACATCAACTTCCCCAGTATCTTCGCGCTCATGAACCTACATAGAGTTAATGTGAAAGAACAAGGAAAAAGAGAGCAATTAAAGATGAGCTTTGTTAATAAAGCAAGCACAACTACACAAGCATCACATGGGGCTTGGTTCTTTTGGCACATAATACTACAGTTCTGTGTAAGATAATCTAAGAAAATCATTTACTCTCCAGTACAACTGGCTTTAAAGCTAGATAGCTACAGGACAATGAAATATCATATCAGATAACATATATGAACTGTATATGCATCTGTCGAGCTTAAGCATGATGATGTTTGTTTCTGTAGATCCTATACTGTTGGAGTGTTGGGAGCTAGTGTAACACCAAAGTCTAGTTCCCTCCAACTAATGAGTTGACAATTTTTAATTTGTTCCATTGACAACAGGAATGCTACTCTTTTCTTACAATGGTTTAGAAGAAAACAAGTATTAATTATCATACCTTAATAACTCGGTGGACAATAGGAATTTCACGCCCCTGTCAGAATGTAAAACAGTTAAATGAGCTTCAGATCACAATTATTTAATACATGTCTCCTCTTAGAAGCAAGAGCATGTCTCAAAATTCTACAAATTATATGTCATGCAATGAACTAGAATAGGTCATAAATTGTATATCTCCAAATGTCTTCTTTTCATTGAGTTCTTCTAGACCTCAATGATCATGTGCTACATTCCCCATGCATCAATACAAATGCAGAGAAGAATAAATTCCCCATGCATCAATACAAATGCAAAGAAGAATACAGTTTTGAATGATCACATATCCAGATGATGTGTGACTTCTTTGGGGATTGGATTATAGTTGATAACTAAAAGTCTGGTCAGGGTAAAAATTAGAAATGTGGACCAAAGACAAGCATGATAATACAACAATACTAAAATAATAGTAAATAATATTGATACCACATACATCAACATTAAAGACAACAATTTCTCCAGCACGAATAGGGTCCTTGCTCATATGCAAGAACAAGATGTCGCCCTGAAAAAAGTAAATGAACAAGTTACAATCAAGAAAATTGGAAAGTAAGGAAGTATAAACTAGAAAAAACTGGTCATAATACAACACCGGATACAAGGTTTGAGAAGCTCTCAGTGAACCAGACATGTAACGAGATATAAATCATTGAAACTTTACTTGATTCTATCAGACAAAATTTTAACTGTAATTTGATTAACTAGGATACATGAACCAGAAATAGGAAAGGTCACAGCAGTATATAAGTGTATTACCCACTATAAGCTGTCCACTTATAACGTTAATCCCATGACAGAGAGTTAAGTACAGAAATGGCGGATCCATCAATAAACTTCTTATTAACATCTCATGTAATCAAAACACTCACCCTTTTAAAACCGGGCTCCATACTTCCAGAAAGCACAACAACTACCGGTGACTCACTGCCGGTAACACACATTAACCCTTTCCATATAATAAGCGCTGATGTGACGATCATACCTGGAGCAATATACAAACAAACAATTGATATGCATCCTTCTTCATTGTTAAAAGGAAAAACTAAAGTGGAAAAATTTCCCTTTCAAACAAAAGAACATAAAAATCAGGACATAAAAATAACAATAGCCTAGCAACATGTATCAAACAATCTTCAAATGAGCAATATGTCATGAAAGGTCATAATATCCGGATCTAGTGCTCAATTACAGAATTATTAGTGATTTAATAGAGCAACATGGAATCTATATTAAAAAAGTCAAGCTTCATCGCACATACAGACATGGATTTATGCCCAGTACCAAAGATTGTTAATGGAGGTGATCATGGTCTCCAAAATTAGCTTTCAATATGCACAAGCAGCACAGAAGCTATATGCAGCCAAGAGGCAGAATCAGAGAGCAAAAGGGGAAAAAAAGAAGTCATCACTTTTACAAATCCCAATTGCAAATGCAAACTTTAACTGAAGAAATCCCACATTTCAAGGTGAAAAATACATCTTTAGTTGATACAGTCTTTAGTTGATACAGTAATTCTACTTTCTACCAGAAAAATCAATTGAATGAAGTGCACGATGAAGAATAAACCAAAAATCACAGAAATTAAACGAAAAATGAGAGCACAGGCAGCCGAACATGAATTCACATCTTCAAAACAAGTCAAACATAGAAGCGAAAGCAACCAAAAAATTGGGAGAGATGGGAAAGAAAAACTGACATTGAAATCAGGAAACAATTTTATGCAATTATAAAAAGTAAATAGAAAAGGCAAGCTTATTGTTCGAACCGAGGCTGACGGCTTGAGTGAGAACTTGTCTGAAATTCAAGGATTTGACTGAATCGATCTGCTCTCCGATCCACCCCATCTTCGCCTCTCTTTCTCTCTCTCCCCTCTCTCTTGTATACTAATATAACTCTGTATTTAAATTCTGAGCCGAAACGCGCAACACTGTGTTGTGTATATATTTATGTAGGCAAAATGGGGGGAGAAGAGAGCTGGGAAAAGATGAAGATTTTTCCACTTGCGTTATTTATTATTCCCAAATTTTATCCTTCACAAATGATAATTATTCATATATTAAAATTTGCAAGTAATGTTAAATTGAAATGCTTCCTTTGCAAAATGTAAATAAATAGATCAGATATTGCTTAAAAGATTTACTCTTCCGATTTTGAAACTCTGAAAGTAATACTCACTGGATTTTGTCATTCGTGCGATTAGGAATGGCAATGGGTCGGGTACCCACTCATTAAGCGTTTCCCAAACCCATACTCGTCTAAAATTTTCAAACCCATACCCGTCCCAAACCCGTCACGGGTAGTAA
>JAYJMF010000044.1:5854085-5874845 GCA_036873715.1 Salvia sclarea | reverse complement strand
GAGTCAAGGTGTACTCAAGAGGAGGATAAGAAATCTTTGACGAAAGAGTCTAAACAATCTAAAGGAGGCCGAAAGGAGAAATCCAGTATCGAATTGCAACCTTCTGAAGTGTGAGACAAGAAAAAGAGAAGAGTCACCAAAAAAAAAGTTTGATGACTGCATTGAAATTACAAGTGATGATGATGATCAGCCATTGTGCAATATTATTTCGGCAGCGAAAAAGAACACAAAGAAAAGTTATTCGACTGTCAAGATCAAACAAGAAAAAAATTAAAATTCGTTTATATTCGTACCTTATTTGGTTTAGGATATTTTGCATATACATTTACTTTTTAACTTGTTTTTGTCAAATAATGTGAATAATAATTTCTTAACTTATAATTTATTAATTGGTATAATTAAAAATTTCATCTTTATAAAAAAAACTTGTTATACGTGCAACGCATGTGCTCACTGCTAATTACTTGAAAAGGATTTAATCAAAGCAAAATGAAAAGAATATACATTGTATATAAATATCCCTCTTTCAATATTGATTCACACAAAACGAAAGAGGGATTCCTTCAAATTCAAAGTAAATTTGTTCCAGTGGACTACAACCAAATCAAAATCTACAAGAATTCGCGCAATAATTGCATAGTATTTTTTTTTGTGGGATAAGGGGGCGATAGAGTTCGAGGGCATTAGAAAATATGGAGAAGAGAATTGAAGATTTGTACAATAATTTCTTAAAGAATAAGAAAGAGAGAATGAACCTGCAATCGTTTTGGTTAGAGATTACGTTAATTTTTAGAAAAATTTAGGAGCTGCAAGGGAAAATTTGTATATTTCTTATTTTTTTTATTGTTTAATTAAATATGGGGCTATAGTGAGTAAAATGGGAGCTATGGATAGAATCACTCTATTTTTCCTCATTCTATCTGTTCATTTGCAAAATCGAAAACTTGGCAACAGCATTTTAGACAGCACTAAATATTTCGCTTTTAATCAAACAGTTAGTATTAAATATCGTGACACGTCAGGGAAGCAGATTTAACAACAGAGAAGATTGCAACAATACTATACAAAACAAATTGCACAAACCTAACGATGCACAATAAATTGAATTAAGCAGCAGTGTGGAGGTCAATCAAATATTTCTTGGGCTTCAATTATGCTATGCTGACTGCAACGGAAGAAAACCATGACAAATTTAGTTTCACGAATTAAACTGGATATGCTACAAGAGGAAAGAAGGTTGAGTGATAGGCTTACTAGTCATCCTTAGTGATGCGATAGTACTTTTCAGCATGCTGTCTTTGGCCGATAAGTTGAGCAAAACGCTCATCATGAGTAATGATGATAAGCTGAAAATTCTCCTGGCCTCTCCGATCCTCCATTATTCTGATTAGATTACAGGAAAGCAGTGATGCAAATGCGGAACGATATTCCTAATGATCTAATAGATAACAAGTCACGCGTACCTAAGTAATGCTGCAGCAAGACTCTCCGAATTGGGGCCATCCAAGTTTGTGGTTGGTTCATCCAGTGCAAGTATTCCGCAATTAAGACAAAAAGTTTCTGCTAATGCCAATCTTATAATAAGTGAAGCAAGCACCTAAAAGAGGACAACGGAATACATCGGTCAGGAAAGGCATAAATGGGGTGAACAAAAGTTCGGTTTAGTCATGCTAATTAGCATTTACCTTTTGACCAGCACTACATCTTCCTCTCATTTCTAATTGTGCATCACCAGTTTGCATTAACACCTGCAGTTTAACAAGAGCAATAGTTCGAATAAGCACGTGCAGAACATTTAGCTCGACTACTTCATATGAAGTCCATGAACATGCAAGAATTGAGATCAGTCACTGACAACATAGAATATAGCAAGAAAACTGAGAAGTCTTATTACAAAATGGTGTGCTAGTCTCTGCATGTCCACAAGAAGCAAGAGTTCAAGAGATATGATCAGTAAAATTAGCAGCGAAGATAAATAAATGATGATCATTATGCATTCAGACATTTAGAAAGCCAAAAATATCCCAAGATTCCACCATTTTCTTGTTTTGGTCAATTTTCAAAAACTGACGAGCTAGCCATGATTTGTTGGGTGGTTAGTTGACACGTACAGTAACATGAAAGACATACAGGCCTAAGACGTATTACCATATTCCAATAAATTACTTGCGTGCATTAAGTGCAAACAAATGGTCATTGCACTATGAATCTTACTAGATGCAACATCCACAGGATTGGGTTTGAAATGGCTTACTTCTACGTGATGTGTAATTGGATCCTCAAAGTAGATCATTCATTTATGCCAAATAAAATAAGCCAAAATTGCTTCCATTTGACAGTCAGTACCAAATCGGTTAATACAGACAGAACTTGGAAGCTTGCCTTACTTTTCTTCTCAATCTATTTGGCTAGTAGATCGTCTAGAAAAGGCTAGGAGACATAGTTTGAATCCTTTTAAGTTATCAATAAAGAAAAAGAATGAGAGAGTAAAGAAAATTGCAACATTCTTCATTTCTGTTCTTAAAGTTTAGGAAGAAAAGTATATCATATCTATTCCATGTCATTAAGAGCATTCACATGTATAATAGCAAAATGAGCCAATTAGAAAACATAGATGAACTGATCATGGCTTTGTTTAGTTTTAAATGCAATCCCTAGAATTAGACTTATGTATTCCCAAGTTGGCATTTATAAGCTTCTTAACAAGATACTTTTCCCAATACGACAATTTAAACGCAATTTTATTAAAATTCAATTATAGGATACTAGATGAGGTCCATATAAAACCCAAGATTCTACGTGAAGTGCAACAAATGAAATGTTTAAAAAAACTTCCTAATCCGAAATACTCTCTCCGTCCATAGAAAATACTCCTATCTTTCCTTTTCTGGACATCCACAAAAAAGTAGTCATAATCCATTTATAGATACTACCCACAATATATCATGGTTTACAGAAGTGGTAATGAGGCGAGGTGGTGCTAAAGCGCCTATGAGGTGGAAGCCTCGGCTGACCGAGGTGGTCCCAAGGCGTGCACCTCATTTTGTCAAAAACTTTTATGTGTTTGTTGGGCTAAAAATTACATGAGCTTTTATTTAAAGCACCAATTGCACTTGGGGTTTCAGAACTGAGTTCTAATTAAAGAAAAACAAATTAAACCTAAAAGCTTCAGCCCTAAATCTGCTGCCTCCCTCTTGCCCTTTCCCTCTTGCTGCTCTCTCTCCCTCTCAACAGTAAGCAACAACAACAGCAAGCAAGCAACAGTACTAAATAGTTATGAATTTATTATGCTTTTCATGTGTTTTCATATATTTGTTATATTTTTATGTGTTTGCTTATATTAGGTATAATATTTATATGTATTTATGATTTACGCCTCGTGAGGCGTTCGAAAAATGCCCCAAGGCAGAAAACGTATATTAAAACCTTACAATATATTTCCCTTAATATATCAACTTATTTACACAATTACCACATGGCACACCACTTTAATACAAATTAAAGTTCATCATCCACTAGCATGTGGGTCCCTTACTCCACTCACAATACCCTTACAATATCCTCACCTACTTTTCTTAAAACCCTTGCCACTCCCTCATAGGACTATTTTTTCTGGATGGAGGGAGTATTAAATATCACCAGAAACACCAGCATGGTTAGCTTAAGTGATAGCAACCAGATGTTCACCAAGACCATAAAGCCAACAAACTATAATACTGATACCACAACCTGGGAAACCTAAAATGCTAAATTTGGGAAGTGATAAAATATATTTTTAGGCAACATTGGAAGGATATTTTTTTAATCTAAAACTATATTATATGAATGTATAAAATTAATTGGGCAGGAGGGTTTCTCATTAGGCTACTTAAATTAAGTTCCAATTCAACTTCAACTTTAACATAGGCAGATTGAAACAGGTTTTAGCTTCCTAAACCTCATATCCCAAAAAATCAGGGCAAGACAAGCAGACAAAATGGACTAAAGGTTAGGATTGCTATCCTTATTGATGCTTTATACTTAAAAAGTTATATTTTGATGTACAAATTTAACATATTACATTATATATACCTTTTTAAATTTATTTTCATATCTTATTGTCATTGTTTCTGTAAATTGATAAAAAAGCAACTTTAACCAAAAAATAGTTTACATGCATGTATAAGATAAGATATAATAAGAAGTAAATTAATAAAGAATAATATTCCAGAATTGGGGGCAGGATGGAGCAACAATATTCCCAACCATGTCTGTTGTATCATGGCAGGGTCAGTACCTTAGTTTGGGACCTCATGTGAGTGTCAAAACTGGGGTTTCCAGATAAATTAAGCTTAGATTTGACATACTAAACAGTTTCGAGCATATCTGGTAGATGTCAGAATGATTCTGGAAATAATCTCTTTTTTGACAAAAATGATTAACCCTATTTCTAAACAAAAAACCTAGAGGCAGAAATTGGAAGACTACCTCAACTAAGTTTGGGTTTTTTTCAGAGCTGGGATCATAAAAGTCAGATAGTTGATCAAATGTTAATACAGGCATGCAGTAATCCAAAAATAGAACAGTATCAAAGAAATCAAAACTCCACATATCAGTTTTATGACTTTATCAATAGCCACTTCTTGACCCTTCAGGATTATCTAATATGAAAAATTAGATTCAGGTAGTGATGTAAAGACTCCAAACCAATATCCCACTGGCTTTCTTGACATGTTTCAATGTTAAAGGTTCTGTTAACTTATTTAAGATGAAAAAGACAACAAATTTACCTTGTAGCTGTAAGACCGAGTACCAGCACCATCAGAATCTGAATGAATGCTAATATAATCAATATCCTGGCCTCTGTAAGTCTGCTGCCATAGTTCCCGAATAATCTTATTTATCTCTTCCATTTTCATTGAGTGGAAGCGCATGAGTGCTCTAAAATATAAGAACCCAAGAAATTATGATTATGAAGCTGTAGCTGTCATTATCATTCTTAGACAAAATAACATGATACGGTATAAAATGAAATGAGAATAATCAGTTTGATTAATGACACAAACACTGCAAATATTATGTGTTCAGGAGTAGACAATAGAAAAAGGTATTATGCTACTACACTCAAATCTAAGAGTCAAATTTATAACATTGATTCATTAACCCATTTGAACCCAATCAATATCCACAAATTAATGAATTTTTCTCTGTTACAGTACAATTCTTACATTTCCAAGCTCCAAGTATGAAAATATCCAAAATAAAGTAGTTCCGGTAATCAACCCTTCTTTCGATTGAAACAAGGAACTTAGCAGTAAACTAAAAAGTGTATCACTGACATCTTTTTTGTTAAATGGTAGTAATACCATCTTTTCGCTTAGATGGTAGTAATACAAGTTTACTCGTACTTTTTTGGTTAAAATATTAGGAGTCGAGAGGGGAAAATTCCTAAGTTGGCTAGAGCATGTCATGTTAATTAGGTTAGATACATATGCTCAAGCCAATGGCAGTTTGTCCATGCAAACATTCAGGGTTTGTTTAACTAACAATGTCTCCACTTGTACCACTACCAACTACCCAATACTGAGTAATTACAAACAGTTCATTACGACTCATTCAAGATTTCTTACATTTTCCCACCTAAAACATACACGAGATGTAATTCCAATAAGATACTGGCAAAGTTGCAGAAAGCATATGCATGTTCAGTTCCCAACTCAGAAAGGAATAAGTTAAATGCGGGAGCTGGTACAAAGAGTAATTTATAGCCTTTAGACAATAGAGGTCATATTCAGAGTGACAAAATCACAACCAATTTAAGGGATATACAAATTTCAAGCTCAACATAAGATGCCCATAGATTGGCATTAGCAGTGTAAGGTCATTTTAGGAGACTTATGGAGTTCCCAATCAACATTAATCTTCAAAATAGAGGCAGCTTTCTAAGCACAGTTATGAGCACCAACCACCAAAAGTCAAAATAGGTGAAACACAATCAAGAGGGACATAAAAGAAACTACCAGACAGTTAAGCCATACATAGATGAGCAGGGATTAGACAGATACAAATACTGATACTCACGTGATGCATATTTTTATGGATTTACTTACAGATTTCTGAAATTTCATATATGCACTTAGTTACAATTTTCTTATGCTGCTGGTGTGTTAAAAGGAACTATCACTTTCACATATTAAAAGAAAAAAATTAAAGCAGAAGAATAGCAGAATGTTAAAGAACTCACTTGTCAAGGGCTTTATAATATCTGTCTAAATCCTTATTTGCCATCTCAGTTGTCTGACAAGGAAAACTGTCAGTTACTATCATCAACAACATTTCTTTCAGGTAAACAGGGAAATACAACTTGGAGTTAAGAATCACCTTCAGCTGAATTAGTTGATCAAAATAGCGTTTGTCAATGTCTTTGTATTGAGCCTGCTTAAGATCAGCTTTATTCTGATCAATGTTACTCTTGTATACAGATAAGGTGCCACGATGTCTGTTTAACTGCAAGCAGAGCAGCAAGTTTAACTAACTCAGACAAGCCTATACAAGCAAATAAATAAATGGCCAATGCAATTAAGAAAATAACACGATTAGACCAAATCCAAGTGAAAGTTCTCTAACAGAAGGATAATGAAGTGCTAATCATGTTATTACTCCAATTTCAGCATATTAGCCCTCTGTCAGTATACATTACATATAATTGGATTCAATTCCATTAACATTTGTTAACAATTGGAACGATAAATTCATAGAGCAATCTTCCACACAAGAAACCAAACCTCAGTCAGAAGATTTTCCCGTTCTTGTGAATGTTTCAGAAGCAGAGATTCAATTTTTGAAACACCACCAATCTCCATCACACTGTCCTCAAGTGATTCGATCTCTCGAGTTAGCTCATCCAGTCGGGCTTTCTCTTTTCTGTAGTTTAAATTCTGCTCTATATTGCGTCTTAATTCTGCCTGATTACGTATAAGGTCTCTGCTCTTTTCAAGGTCCTCAGAAAGTTCGTCCTTTCTGGTTTGAAAACTTTTAAGCTCGGATTCCAGCAGGGTTTGCTTTTCTTGTAGTGCTTTCAATTTATCACCCTTATTGAAGCTCTCATTCCTAAGAAAACAACACAAGTTACAGGATATGTCAAAGAGACAGTAGTACCATCAAAATATATTATTCCAAGAAAACATACTCTTTGATTGTACAGAGCATTTTAATCAGTGAATCAACTTCCTGTTGATTTTCTCTATAATTGTCAGCCTGCAATTCATATTCATAATTAAGCTTGGCCTCCAAATTTTTGTGCTGATCAAGCAGATTTTCTTTCTCCTTTGACAAGGGACCAAGATCTTCTTCCAAATACTGTAATTCAAGAAATGTCAAAGTATGAGTCAGTGAGAAAACCTTCAGCAAAATCATTATAATATGTATTTAGTTACAGAGAAAAATGTCTTCAGCAAAATCATTATAATATATTTAAGTTAAGCCAAAACTTGGCTTAGTATTCCCATAAAATCTTGGTCAGAAATATTAAAATCTATATTTCCCAATTCGAGTAACATCATAGATAATTTTCCTACTAGTGAAAAGATAACAATTGTAACCAAAAAAATATACTTAAGGGATAGCTCAGCCACTTGAGCGAAATTGAGGATAGTTTGTAATACCCAGTCAAAACAATGTGGCAGATTGCAATTGGTCTTAGATTATACATAATCAAAACCTAACCTACCTTTTTCTTCAAAATCCAAATGTCCTTTACATCACCATCATTATGTTCTACTTAACCTCCATCTCCACCATCAATGCTGGTATATCCACCTACTCTCCTTCTCACTTAGAATGGCTTAGGCTAGTTTAGATGTTTTTTCGATTATATGCTCTTGTTCATCATTCTCAATTCGCACGCAAAATTCAAAAAGCGTCTGGATTAAAAAAATGGAATTTTACCCGTGATGAGATTTGAATCCATGTGCACGAATTAACCCAGAAAGGTGATGAATACACCATGGATCCTCTCGAACAAATGGCTGAAAATGGTTTCTAATTTAAATTTTCAAATTGGTTGTTATTTTAACCCAATTGGCATCAGGTTGAAGTTTTAATAGTGAGAATTGTGAGAACCATGCATTTAATGTATAAAGTATATGCACTGAATGTAAAAAGCATTTGCACTGTGAGAACACTGCAATAACATTAATGTACCTTAATATTATCTATGTAGATAGTTTATACGTTGAATGCAACCGTTAACACATTAAGATGGTTTTTATTTGAACTTTTCCCCATCATGTTATGCGTAAAAGAGCGTGAATATAGATAAAAAAGCATCAAGGAGAAAGAATTATTTTGTGCATAAGAAAGCACAACTCCTGTTGAAAATCAATCCCAACCATTCATCAAACAAGATAAGAACTGATCATAACCATGTATGCTATTAGATTGGCGGTTAAGATTAATGCATTTTTATTAGTTATAAAATTTACAAATGTACTAAACGAGGTTTATATAGAAATTTTCATTGTTTCGGTAGGTTTAACTAAGGAATTAATTTGGGCACAAACATCATCAACTTTTGCAGACCACAATCATGTATGCCGACCACACAATTTATGCATGCTAGGTCGATAACTGCTGAATAGGCTTCCTGAGTGTTGTGATGTATATATGGTAGAGTTAGTATATAAGGTAAGTCTTGGAGAGTAAGGCCCCGTTTGGTGGCCCTATTTCGCAGGGTTAGACAATTTTGATTAGGTGAAACAAGTGTTTGGTAGCATTTTTTTCAAAACCTATTGGCCCGTATTAAGTAGAAGGCCCGGTCCACTTTCACTGTTTCGCCTATGCTACGGAACCCACCAAATTGGTGGGTTAGAGTTTGCATTCCTTAAACAGTATTCACTATTCATTTTCTCCCCAAAATTACCCTCGGCTCTTCACTCCCTCTCAACGTGAATTTTTGCGTTTCTCATCTGATTGACTTTTCTCAGGTGGCTGCCTCCTCTCTTCCCGATTTCTCAGGCGCGCCTCTCCACCGTCCGGCGAGCACGGAGGCACAACCGCCTCATTTCCCCATTGCTCGGATATATTCATTCCCCTTTTCGATTCCTTAGTAGATCTGCGAATCCACGGCTGCGCCACCTCCTCCTCCAGTCTCAACCACCGCGGCGGCAGATATGAAAATCCACCGCCCTTTGCATTTTTTTTTTTGGTTGAATTGTGTGAACTGACATATTTTGTTAATTTTTCTTGTCAATTTTATGTTAATAAATTAAATTGGGTGAATTGGATTGGATTATGTAAATTGTTGGATTGAAATTGCTGGTGTGAATCGGTTCTATTAATTGGAATGGAGTTTCTGATTTTCAGATGTGAATCGGTGCTATTCACTGGTATGGGGTCAGTTTCTTCGATAGGTTGATGATGATGATGAGATTTGGGACATTTTTGTCATTTTCAATTATTTATAAGGATAAAATGGTAATTTTACAACTTATCCAAGAAATACATTAAATTTTATCTTTTATCTCAATGCCTGCTAAGTTGTGGTGTGACAACCAGGTTGCTCTTCATATTGCTTCTAACTCAGTCTTTCATGAGCGAACCAAACACATTGAGATTGATTGTCACTTTGTTCGTGAGAAGATTCAAAGTGGGCTAATTTCTACTGGATATATGAAGACTGGAGATCAGTTAGGAGATTTATTCACAAAGGCTCTTAATGGTGTTAGGGTCAATTATCTTTGTAACAAGCTTGGCATAATTGACATATATGCTCCAGCTTGAGGGGGAGTGTTGTGATGCATATATGGTAGAGTTAGTATACAAGGTAAGTCTTGGAGAGTAAGTAGTATATAGGTGCTCTCATCTAGTGAAATAATATACTTCAATTCCCCAATTCTATGGTTTTTAATGTGTTAACAGTGAGCAAACTGGGGTCTCCTCCCAGTTGTCATGCAATGGGAAATATAAGAGCTCTACTTGCACCCACACACGCTTTTCGCCTGTTCTCGCAAAGCCGTCAACCAGCCCCGTGCTCTGCCATGCTTCCACACTCACAAGTCCACAGAGCCAATGCGCAGGTTTGGCGTGGCAAAAAGTGCCAAGTTACTGACTTGGCAGCCACCAACGGGTAATCAATACTGACCACCTGATCCTAATTCACAACCAGCCCTTTATCTAGTAAAATTATAGCATTATCTTCCCCTAGTTTGTCCATCTTCCCTTGTAATTTGTAAATAAGATCAATATTCTCTAACCTAGGGTGCCACTATTCCAATTCAGCCTAAATCGCCTTGTTCCCCATCTCTAATGTCTCAAAGCAGTTGTCCATCTACATGCGAAAAACATTTCAAAGCTTTTGGCAGGACCTGAGCCGGCAGGTCAGACCAGAACATTAGTTGTTTGCATAAAAATACCGAAAGATGGTCAATCTCTCCTTCCCAAGCACTGATGCACCATTCTTTCTGTTCCAGAATCCTAGACAGGTTATTTCCATATGGGGAGGAACCTCTTTCATTCAACTAGCCATGCAAGCCCATGCAATAACCCTTAACGCCAATATTAACTAAATAAACAAGTCCAATACTAAACTAGAACAAACGAAGGAGAAATACACTAAATAACTATTCTGCCTGGCTTCTCATATGTACTATTTCAGGTTACAGAGCCTGGTTTCCATGATGCTTTGATGTAGTCAAAGCTCCTCTGGCCAGATATTAAACAAAATGTTGCTTACTCGTTAAAGAATGTAGTTAAACACTAAACATCATATAAAAGCCACAAATTCACCACAATTATGGGACAAAGCACTGAATATGCCCCAAAACATCAAACTAACAACCAGATTGTTGACAGAATTAATTAAAACAATTAATTTGAACAGCACAAGGATTTGCAGTGGCATTTATTTTTAAGAGCAGTAAATGGGTTACCTAAACCTTAGTCTTTGAGAGAAAGCTATCTGAATCTACGAATAAGATTATTTAGCGAAGTAGAACTTATGTAAGAGATTTAAATCAGCCAGCCAGCTTCTTTAAGAAAAAACTTATTACCTTCAAATCAAGCTCAACTTGACTTTTCTCGTCGGACATTCGATCTAACTCCTCCTCTACTCTTTTAATGTTTGATAATACATGAGCAACCTTAATATTCTCTTCCCTTACGCTATTCAACCGAGATAGTGATGTTGATATGTCTCTTTCCATGATAATCTGCTCAGTTCTTAACTTCTCTGAGTCATCAATCAAGGTATTCCTGATGACCAACAGATGAACACAATCAACACGTATTGCAGAAAATTTTCTACTTCTACAAGGTGTGAGGACATGATTCAATCAATTTTATATGGCAAAAAGTGCAATGACAGTTGCAAGGCTAAGCTCACCTATTAATTGGACAAAACATAGTAAAAGTTCTAGAGGAATGAGATAAAAGGTACTACAGACCTTTGTTTTTCCAAAATTTCCAGCTCAGATGTGACCTCTTCGAAGGATTTGGCACCTTGAGCTTGAACATCAAGTTTGCTTTCAAGTTCATTTATTTGTTTCCGTAAAGCTTGCATTTCTTGGAACAGCTTGTCAGCAGTTTCTACAGGTTGTAACAATGTATCTACAGAATCCTTTTCTGCCTTTATCTGAGCCAGTACACCCAGAACCTGTAGGCAGGAAATTTGTTATGCAAAAGACAGTATAAAATTCTTGCGTACACAAACAACAAATAAGCAACTCCTAAGAAAGCCTTGATAAGGTAAGATGGGTGATCGGAGGACTGAAAACACAACTAACAACAAAATAATCCATACAAGAAGTTTATGATGAAGAAAGAATATGACAAAAAGTTCATAATCATTTTTTTCACACTCTAAGAGCACCAACTATAAACTGAACACGTGGATAGGCTTAGCTACAGAAGGCAATGAGAAATGTTTCAGTAACAGTTGATTTTATCTTCTTACAGTTTCTTTTGTTTGTAGTCAGACATACTATCATAAATATTACACTATCAAATAAAAATGACTAGTGTTCATACTCTCTCCAGCAGAAAAGGGCCAAAGTTGGCTATAACAACATAAGTATATTCTATAAGGAAACTTTAAAATTTATATGCGCCATAAATCATAACTGAAGTGCTTATAAAGAATAAGTCTCTGAATAGATTTTTCCATCTCCTCGCCAAACATAAACAACATCTCACAAATGGAGATCAAAATAATGACGCATTGCTTTCCACAAAAATCAGATCAGCAGCGAAAAATAACTGATGTTCATTTTTCCCATAACAAACTTCTCCTTTCAAATTTGAGGAAACAAAAATGACTAGAACTTTCACAATCTCATGATGCGCAGGCTAATTTCTGGGGAAGTAAGTCCTTTTTACGGCAATGAAGTATCTGAATGGGGCTATCAAGAGCTAATTAGGTAGTAATAAGATTCAAAACTGGCATATGCCACAATGGATACAAATAAGGATCTACGAGAAGTAATTAATGGCATGAAAAGTCATACTTCTTTAGGATAGTAGTACACTTTTTATTAGAAGGCAGGCAGTAATTACATTAAATGCATGCCAGAAATACTTTAGTCTGCTACAACCATTTTTCCACAGCCAAACAGCACATAAGAGACAAATACATGATACAGGTAGGCAGGAATACATAGCTGCACAAGTAGAGAGTGTAAACCCAGTTATTTCCTCAATGACTATCTACCCATATTTACAGGACAGATACATCGGTGCATCCACCCTAATTGAATCTTAATTGAGATTAATAAACTCTAATTAAGGACTAATAAACCGTAATTGAGAGTTAATGAACATCAATTGGGATGGATTCACCATGCATCCAAAATCCAGATGCAACAAGTTTTTGCCTACTTACATAAACTGATGAATATGGAATTTTCAGATATCCATATAAATGAGACTAAAAGGCACAAGCAAACAAAAATAAAGTGTTAAAAACTTAAATATACTGCAGTAGATGATTACATCATCAAGAGCTTGATTTTTTAGATCAAGGTCCTCGTTAAATTCATGCAGGTTCTTTTCAGCAAGAGGAATCAATTCCTTGCAAGTTCTGACATATTCTTCATAGACCACTCTGAGCTTGTCTAACTGCTGAAAATGCAAATCAGCATTTAACGATTCTACTTCCAATCTTTTCAGCTTTTCATTAGTGCCTGCTGCTTTCACTCTTTGCTGTAATGGAGAACAAAAAGTTAAGGACATTCTCTTTTAACTGTTATAGGTAGGAAACATCGAATGGTGATTATAATTTAGGTAACCTTTCTAACAAATTCATCTTCCTCACTGGATGAAAAAGATCTTTCACAGCAAGGGCACATGTGATCAGAACGAGCAACTCTTTCAAACGGATCAAACATTTCCTTCATGCCATTAGAAAAGTGGTACTTTCTGTACATAACATAGCATTGTCACCGTATACGCCAAAAACCCCACTAATACATGTGACGGACTGATGAGACATGCAGAAATTATTAAGACCGAACCTTTTCAGTTCATCTCTCCTTTCCTTGGCAGTCTCTAAGATTTTAAGATACGAGTCAATACCACCAGCCTGTGGGTGCAAGGACTGAAGTTTAGGTTCAACAAATCTCCGCTTTGCTGCATCAAGTTCAAGAAACCAATAAACCAGTGATTATCAAGTGATACAGGGGACTTTCTTACAAAGCATAAGGACTGGGAACCAACACTGCCATTGCACGGAACTCAAATAAAAAATAACACTACAAAATATAGTCTTAAAGCCAAAGGCTGGCTGCTTAAACACAAGTAAAGGAAGAAATTTATAAGAGAGGAACTTCTTTCAGTTCATCATGATATAAAAGATAAGTATAACTGTAGCAACGACACCTCAGAAATGTATCATTCATCCAAGTCTGAAGATAAAGTTCTGACTGCAAGTTCAGGGTCCAATTTGTGCATATGATCAACAAAGACCCGGTTGATACTTATCATCATGAATTAAATAGGGATGTAAGTTATCAAATGCTAACTGATTCTTTAGTAAGAACTTGTGCAATTGAAAGCTTTTGGAATAATATTAAACAACATGACGAAAAAGAAAGACCCTTTAAAGTTATGATTTCATTTCCCAGCAAGCTTACATTCCAGATCATGGTGAAATTTTGACAAGTTACTGTTGGCTTCTTGTATTTTCAACTTCAGTGTCGTCACCTCATTTCTCGCTTCGTCGGCCTTTTTCTCTAAGCCATCATACTCTTTTTGAAGAGAACTGTAGGAGAAAATGATATCAAGAAAACATTGGTTTTATTGGAGGGGTGGCCTGATATAAGAGATAATGATTGTATAAACAATTCAAAAAGGGAACTTTGCAAGTCCGAAACATTCCCAGAAACAAATATCAAGTTTTATTATTATTATCAATAAAGATGTACAGAATGGAGATGTGGAGTCAATTAGATCTTATTATTATGCTAAAAGCTTTTCTTATTCAATTTATTTCAGCACCAACTACAAATTCAATTTTATGGCATCCTGAGATATTCTATTACTTATTGTGAAATCCACCCTGATTTCATTTAGATATAATTGAGTAGCATTAAGGTAAAAGATGTGAGATATTTTTTCTAAAAGACCCAGTAAACATTCAGAAGTTTTTCAACATAGTACAGCAAAAAAAAATTAAAAAAAAGTTTGGATAACCCTCGCTTCACTAGTATCTCAAAATTAAGTTTCAACATGTAACAGATACATAGGATGAGTAATGTGTGAAATTTGGTTGCTATCTGCATAGAATAAGAAACTTGAGCTTCGTGAACTAATTGCATACATTATATTTTTCATACATCACTATTAATCCCAGTAAGAAAAAGTAAATTACGGATGCCTGCATTCACCCAAAACTAAGCCTAAGTAGTCAACATCACCCAGGAAAATGGAAAAGGAGAAATGACAAGAATAACAACCTCTGGACCTGAACAATCTCATTTTTCAAATCCTTGTCAGGTGGAATCATTCCCTTCAGCACCCCTCTAATTCTCTCCTTGCATTCATCCACTCTATATATTAGAGAGAAGATTTTTTAGCTAAAAGTAAAATAACTGGAATGTATTGAACAAAAAACTAATAGAGAACTCACATCCTTCTATGTTTCTTTCTAATGTTTTCAAAATCTGCTTTCTTTACAGATAGTACCCCTCTGTCATGGGAATCAGCATACAAGGTAGCCCTTCGCTCGCTAAGAGCTTCAATTTCCTGCTCCAAGTTGAACCTTTCAAATTTCTTTTGCCTTAAATGCAAGGCAAAATCCTTTACAGCCAATTGGTTATTTTTCCTTTCCACCTCAATTTGCTGCATTTGAGAAGCAATATTAGTTTTTCACCAAAAGATAAAGGACATGTGTTAATTTAAGTAACTAGGTAAAATATTACCAAATTTCTTTCTCTCTCATCAATGCCAGACATATCAATGGCAGAAATCTCATTTTCAAATGAATCACGTTCCTTCTCCTTCTTTTGAATACGTTCCAAAAGATTATTCTGTGACAGAGTCATATAGAATTAAATAGAATCAAATATATTAGGCAAAGGTCATAAAACATGCTCATAGACAAACCTTCATATCCACTTTAGCCTCCTTTTGGGCCCCAATTTTTTTCCAACGATCATCTGCATCTATGTACTTATCATATACTGCCTTAAGCTCCACATCATTTGATTTCTGATAAAGTTACAATCATCAACAATGCCCATCATTATGGATGATGAAATTAGAAGCAAAATAATTAATAAGTAAGCAGCTGATGAGACCTCACTGTCAAAACAATATGACCAAATAAAATTATAAAATGAATGACATAATGAAGTTCAATCTATGAAAACCATTTTAAGCAAATGAGTATGGCATTGGCCTTTAATAAGCACCTTCCATAACTAAAATGAAATCCCTGATTCCATTCAGGTAATACCACTAATGAGTAGTTAACTTAGCAAGTTAATGTAAAGAAGTATGGCAATTGTGTCAAATTTATTTTACCAAATACATTAATTATATATTCTTAATACGCACGGTGAGGGGTATATTTATGGGTTAAAGGGAGTTCTTTTAAGGGGGTTCTTAAATGTCAAATGGCTCTCATTCATGTTTACCAGCATAACCGTTTAGACCTCTTAGAAATGAACATTCACAGTTGGGACTAAAGCAAATAAAAGGAATGATAAAGACATGTATTAGTTGGCTCCTATTGATTCGTGTCATTCAACTCTTAACAAAATTATTTCTGCCATTAATACAAAGGTCTATATCTAGGAGGACACTCGATACAATTTCAAAAAAATTTAGTGAGCTGAAGAAGATTCCCATTGTATCTATTTAAAATGCTGTAATCTAAATTGATTTAAAGGGGAATGAATCAGAAGTAGGCTGCTTGGGCTACAGCCAAAGCTGTTGCATTCTCGTTACCACTATTATCACATGATAATATCAAGCTAAATAGTGTCTAACAGCTAAGGATATAGTCATAAAAACCTAATAGAATGAGTTTGCTGCACGAGAAAATAGCACCTTCTTTTCTTGCAAGTCTTTGTGTAGGTCCTTCAACTTTGACTGGATTCGATCAGTAAGGCTGGAAGAAACTTCATCGTTTAACGGGTCACTTGGTAGTGAACCTAAATGGTGCTTCCTGTATAGGCTTCGAATGGCAGATTCTCTTTTATCCTTCTGGATTGATTGAACCTGACGACGAAAGACAGAGGAGATTATTACGAAGGGAAAATTTAAGGAAGGACAATATAACGTAGTACATTGCAGAGCGAGAAACAAAAAGTACATCTATCGCTGCTTGAAGCTTGGCAATCTCCTTGATATTCTCTGCAATCTTATCTGCCCAAACTTGACTTTTATCCTCTATATCCGTCTTATCCCTCGACAACTTACTAATTTTGGATTCCAAAATTGCAATCCTTCCGTCGAATTTTGTTTTCCATTCGTTTAGTTCCTCATCAGTGTCTAAGGAAAAATAAATATGAAGATGGAAAAAAATTCACCAATGATGATTCCAACGATAAGAGAACAAGAAGAGTATCATGAAAGAAACAAGATCGTGCAATCATATCACAAACCTTCATTTTCCTCATCAAGTTCCTTATAACGCTTCTCAACCTCCTCAAACTTGGATTTTCTTTCCCCTGACTTTGTAGCTATCTGACCTTGTAATTTCCGCAGGTCCTTCAATAGCACATCAGTTTTATTGATCTCCCTGTCTATATTCTGTATTTTTGGGTCAAGGTCCTGCATTTGAGAGCTTAACGCTTCTGTCTTTGCTTCATATTGTGCAATGCTCTCCCGTAGCTGGAGAAGACAACACCAGCTAATTAGCTTCGTACGAAAATAAGTCATTATAGTTCGCAATCAGGAAGAATTGTGAGGAACTGTACCTAAAAGTTTTTATAATTCATAGCATGATAAAGATTATGAAGCAATGTTTTTAATACTGGTTCATGAATCCCAAGGCAGGCAACACCAGGTTAAGAGTCCAATCATCCGTTCTTAATTTAATGCTCCTAAAACTGTACCACTGGACAGTTAAGATTATGGAATCAAGAATACAATACTTTGCAATCGAAAAGTTCAACTTATAGGATTCATTTATAGATACAATGGCCTAGAATGGCCTTTTTAGGAAACAAGATATTTTGAAAAGTTAAACGAATAGCATCACTAAAGAAGGATTATTTGTCTGTATGTAAGAATATGAGCCAAATGTCGCCATCTTTTGCTCCGTGGACACAATACTAACATGGCTGACCAAGAACTCATGGATACACTCAGTCTACTTAATGAAAGTTGTGAACTTGTTTAATTTTACTTTATTTAGGAATTGCATCAGCCATCAGTTTCCGATTCCTATATTACTGCATGATGGTAATCAAGTATGTGACCAAATGAATCATGAAATTTTAATGTGCCAAACTCATTATGTGTTTAAAATTTCTTAAAATATATACAGTTGTGCAGCTTGGTGTATGCAATATCTGACTTTCTTTATAATAACAGAACATAAATTGTAAAATACATCAAGATTAACTGATAATTAACCCCAATCAAGCAGTCAAACAAGTTAAAGTTTTCAAGTTCTTATACAAAAGTGCTGTTACCAATTAAATCTGTTTCTCTAACGCTTTAGAGGATATGCTTCAACTCCCTTCCAGACATCACAGGTCAGGCAATTATTTTATGGTACGACTCTGAGTTCACCTCAAAAATTAAGTTTTCATTGAAGATTGAACAAACTTCAAGCCCACTACAAACCCCAATAGAGGATGGAAGACCAATTTCCATATTGAGTACATTTGAACCTAGAATACATACATATACAATGATTGTTAATGTGGCATGGTTGATGAAAAGAGGCCCATTTTGTTTGAAGTGACTCGGGAACATTTGTGTTTTAGGAGAATAAGCTTGCCCATTTGATTTTCTTCCAAGAAATGAATAGAAATCCTCCTGAACTAAAAAACTCAACCATGCAAAAACCATAATAATGTGTGCAAAAGATGGGAGATTTTACTCAGCAAATGTTAAGTTGAGAAGAGGGCAAAAAACTAGTCTAAAAGGCAGGTTAGCAGGTTCTCATACCTCTTATCCTGTCACATTCTTATATAGATGCATGCAGACTTAGGCGCATAATTAAGAATAAAAGGAAACAACTAGAGGGGGGTTTAAAAGATGTGCCATTTCATACGCAAAATGAAGAATGCGTGAAGATTAAAAAGGGCAGTTGTAAATCAAGTTTAAACTATTAGGCTTTTACTCTAAAGCTTCCCGTTCGATAGATATGAGGAAAAAGTGGGGTACAGCGGAAGGCAGAACCAAGACAGAAACACCAAATGCCTCTTCCTTTTTCCGAAAAGAACTTAACCCCCAGTTGAACTGCAGTTACAGACTCATCAATCTCCTATTCACATTTTCCTTTGTGCATTTCACTGGTAACAATAATTATTTAAGTATGCATTGGCAAGTAATTTGTTGATGAGATCCAGCCCATTTCCTTCAGTTCAGTCTTATAGTCAAATATATGAAGGATTCTAAGTCGGAAGAAAGGAAACTAAGTAACTGTTGTTGAATGTTTCTCCTGAAAATTTGATATAACGTTGCAGCATCTTATCTTACTTAACAAATTCAAGATCACAATGTTTGACATGTTCAACCAATAACTGAAAAATGATAAGAACCTTAAAAGCAGCATCCTTCAGTGTCTGTAAGTGATCCAATTTCAGCTTATATGTCTTTATCTCCTGGGTTTGATCCTTATGAAGCTTTTTGATAACCTCCAATGCCTTCGTGTACCTTAGAAGATAATGAAAATGGATCATATGCTTTCAGTAAGAACTGCAGGACAATATAATTAAAAATGGCAGTATGACAATAGGAAATATGAAGCACTACAATTGCAATATTGGAGAGGTTGCAAAGGAGTTCAAGTCAAGAGAACATGTGGTGAGGATATTGCATATTAGAATGAATGACACTCAAAGATTTGTTTATGTTTCATCAGAAACTTATCAAGCGAATTCCCAAGTCACATGTCTCTCACGCTCTTTTCTTTCCCGAAACCGGTGTCTCGTCATTTAGGAATGAGTGTGAAGAACTGAATCATGTATTTCTAAAGTGCATTTTCGCTTATATGAAACTGGAAATCTTAGTGACCATAAAAACATAGTGTGTTTCAAAGGGACAAGAAACAGAACTACCTAGCTAAAGAGCACTACTTCCAAATCTGTTGTTACACACATACCAACCTTTGCTAATTTGAATCACCTCCAAAACCTCATCAAAGGAAGCCTCCCAAGTTTTCGGAAATTCTTTTATGTCTCTCTAATTAGAGGACCAACTTTTACTGATGAAAGTTCCAAGGTTTGACAGAACAAATCAGGAATAGATTGTGACAACACTCATAAAAGACCTGTTGCGCATGTTGCAAGATAAGGACATCAAAGAAACATGTGCTATCCATCCTTGAGTTCATGCCAACATAAGCTATGAAGCACAGGGATGGGGACGAAATACGTTGGGTATTTTATGTTTAATACTCACTCCGTCCCACTATTCTTGTCCCATTTTCCACTTTGGGCCGTCCCATTTCCTTTTTGAGCTAAATTTACACACAAAAAGCATGTGGGCCACACCACCTCACACACATGACACATCTACTTTACTTTCTTGGTCCAAGTGCAAAAAGCAAAATATGCAAATACCACATAATCCATAAAAAATACTCCCTCCGTCCCACATATTTAGACACATTTTTTCCATTTTGGGATGTCCCACAAAATTAGACACGTTGCTTTTTTGGAAATAATCGCACATCATAAATAACTATTTTACCCTTATTTTTATTCTTATTTACAACACTTTTCCACTTACCAATACACTTTCCCACTTACCAATACCCTTTTTGTCGGACCCCTTATCCACTACCACTAAAGTCAATACATTTTACTAAAATTCGTGCCAAGTCAAAAATGTGTCATATTTTGTGGGACTCTTCTCTCAGCTCAAGAATGTCTCTTGTGTTCAATAGTATGAGGAACTCTTCCCTCATGCTCAAGATGGCCAATAGTTGCTTCTCCATTCTTGAAGGAATTGCCCATGAAATTCTAGTCTATCATCCTTTGTCCTCTGATGTTTTATGTTTATAACTTTATGGATCTCATTATTAATTAAGATTATACTCCCTCCGTCCCATTCTTCTTGTCCCGCTTTCCTTATTGGGCCGTCCCATTCTTCTTGTCCCATTTCCTT
>JAYJMF010000044.1:5830766-5846267 GCA_036873715.1 Salvia sclarea | reverse complement strand
GTGGGACCATTTCTCCACTCACACAATATCTTCCACTCTTTATTAAATCACATGGTGGGACCATTTCCCCACTCACAATTCTTTTACTTTTCATTAAAATCCGTGCCGTCCACAAAGTGGAACACTCTTTGTGGACGGAGGGAGTAATTTTTATATCGTTGTTTAATATATTCTCGCAACTTAATAAAAATTAGTATTTATAGAAGAGCACACCTCACGTTAAATTTATGCGTCCGCCCCTGATAATGGATTATCCTCCAAATCAAAGAGATGCAGTTAGGAGAGCATATATGCTTAAGAAACCAAAAAATACACAATTTCCCTTGAAAAGACGTTGGAAGTTCTTGCCGTTATGTATTTTTCGCACCCCCATTTTGAAAATCCTGGATACGCCACTGGGCGATGCAACCATGCATCGATTCGGCGTGGCGTTGCAACCATGCAACATTTTTGGTTCAAATTTATATAATTAATACCTATTAAAGTCATATCTATCATCTTGAATTATTGCGTTTACGATAATTATAATTAATAATATAAAATGATCCCGTCGAAATTCGATGAGCATAAACTATTAATCTTATATAGGTTGTAGGATTATGTCCTAGTAGAAGAATTATAAATTGTTTTCCAATTATATGAATTTGATTTTACTAAAAACCGAAACAAGAAACACAGCCCGCGCAAACACTAGCTAGTTTTGAAGAGAAAAAGAAAGAAGCGAGTCCGGCCAAATAGGTGAACTGCGCCACCTCCATCTTCTTTCTCTCCCCGACCTGTCTCAAATCTTCATGTATCATCTCTGCTATCGTTTTCTCTGATTTTCGCCGATGAAACTCGAGCTTCTTCTTCTTCTTCTTCTTCTTCTTCTCCTCCTCCTCCTTCATCACAACGCCTCTGAAATCATCCCACGGCTAATCGGGGTGCAAATCGCGGTCTTCGTCATTATTACTTCTATAAATGTATTTTATAGTTTCAGTTACCCATTTGTTCTACGGTCATCTATCTAACTTTCCCCCCCTATCTAACTTCATTTCTAATAGATTCAGCAAAAAGAGCCTGACATTGATATTTTTATCCCAAGGAGGATGGATCTGTCATTGAAATAATTTTCTCAGAATTTCAGTGTCTGGCTAAGCAACATGCAAAACACTACAATGGCGATGGATGCATCGAAGCAATCCAGCCCTTCTACACCTAAGAAGCCTCCTCTCGTTTATAAATTTACATGCTTAGGCTCCGTCGAAGTAAAATTTATTCATAGAAAATGAAGGATAAGAAAACAAGTGAAAATTTTATCACATTTTGGTGGTCCCCACCATTTTTATCTTATGTTCTCTTTGATAGAAAATGAACTTATCCCTCTTGATAATTTTATCACACCCCTCAGCCATGATAATTTTATCCAAGATTTGAGTGAAAAGGGTGGAAAAGGGCTGCCCGGGGAAAATTTTCCCTCCTGACCGAGAAAATTTATCTACCCTACAGAACATGGGAAAATGATGGAAAAGATGGGAAAATATTGCATTTCCACCCTTTCCACCCTTTTCCTTCAAAGAGAGCGGAGCCTTAGTGGCATTTGTTTTCGCCCAATTTTATTAGTATTAACTTTTATTACTAAAATTGATTTTATGGAGCGGAGATAGCAGAAACGACTTTAAAGGGCCCGCGCAATTTTCGAAAAGTTTAAAGAAGGGAACGGAGGTGGAAATGCCCAATTCAGATTCCGATTGGGATCATCCCCTCACCGATGAAGATCTCCGCGCCATCGACTCCGTGATTGCCTCCGCTCCGCCGCCGAAGCGCCACCGGCTCGACGATGCCTCCGCCCACTCCACGCCCAAGCTGCGGCGAAGGTTGCCCAGCTCCCTCTTCGAATTCCAGCAGCAACAGCAACAGCGGGATTTCAACAGTTCAACAGCCCCCTTTTCTTCTTGTTCTAGTCGCTATTATCGTGGTACAAGAAACAGATCTCCAGTTTTACCATTTCAAGGTAATTGCAGTTCTACTATGTTATCTATTCGGCTCCGGCCATTATCATTGAGGCAAAATCAACCCCTTGATTAAAATTTTCTTTTATCTCGAACAATATTGCTATCCTGTTTCCTGTATAAAATTGAAGTTCAGTCTACACAATCAATTAATTTAGCTGGCAGTTTTGCTTAAGAATGTATGACAATCTATGGACTCTGTTATAAGTTGAGACATCTTTTACAATTAGTATTATGGTTTATTAACCTGTTACACAAGTGGAAATATAGTGCTATATCTGCTACACTGTTGGTTGATACTTATTCATTTCGAGCTGTTTTTTGCGGTATTAAGAGCTTGGAGCAATCTCCATGTTGGTCTGCTGTCATACACATTATGAATGGAAGGATAGTGAGTGTCTTACTGATACGCACATTACAAGAACTTGAAGTTGAGACTAACATAAAGAAAAGAATTGAGTGTAGTTACTATCATAGTGGAAGTGTGAAACCTGTTATTCCTTATTCTCCTATGTAAAAGCAACTATAAACGTTTATCAGCTTTTTCTTTATTTTCTTACCCCTACAGAAATGATAACCTTGTGCAGTATTTTCTTTTGCTCAGAGATAAACTTTGGAGGTCGCATTGTATATAGCAGAACAATAAAAGAGGTAGAAAGAGCTGCACAAGAGCTTCAAGATTTTGTAGAAGCTAAGACAAGAAATGGTGGTCAGTGCTTCCTAGGTTTGGATCTCGAGTGGAGACCCACATTCAAAAGAGGTAAATCCTACGTAAGTATTACGTATATTAGACTGAACGAAAATATTACAATTATTTCATTTTCATAATTATGTGAGGTCAAAGCCCAAAGGTATCAATTTGTATATGAAAATGCATCCGTAAACTTAGACCAATCTGATGTTATCATCATAGCAGTAAGTTACAAGTAGGTTGCGTGATACCTAGCAACCTTAACATGGGAATTGACTCTATGTGATGGGGCACTTCTAGTGGGTTGTGTCTGAGCTCTCAAATAACATGAAAGTGAAACTAAATGTCTTTTGTGAAATAGGTTTCAAGGGCCATCCTTTCTCAAGTTTAAGTAATATTTTTGCCCAGAGAAAATGAGTTACCCTTAGTGGAGAGATCTATCTGTAATATTGGGCAAACGAGTCAAACATCACGAATCCATGCTCTCAAGGCTCCTTGCAATAATTTATTCTAATTTAATGAACATTTTAACTTCAAAATTTAGTTTTGCACATCATTTTGTTCGATATTTTAGCATCAGAATCCTATTTTGCACTATCTACTTTGTAAATTAAGGAAATGGCTAGGAGACATACAACAGTCGATAAATTTTAATATTTTAAAGGGAAACTAGATATGGCTGGGGGAGTATCTCATTTGTTTGTGATACATTAGGATACTTCTTTCCACACCATACTCAAACTAAGAAATCTCACAACTCTTCTAACTTCTCCATATTTCTGTAATTCTCAGTGATATCTTTATTTGTTTTCAATTAAAGTATTACTCCAATGACATAAATCTAAACTACAGAAGTTCTAAATTAATTAAATGAGTCGCACACCGACGTTTTATTGTATGTTAATTTGACCTTTTGGTTTTGGCTTTTGTGTCATTTATTCTAGTTATTGTACTTCATAGAAGTGATTATTTTCACCTATTTGTCTCAAAGAATGTGAGTGTACACAGGAATATGTAGAACACAATGAATTATGTATATTAGTTATGTTTTATCTGCCAATGTTTCATTGCTTAAAATATACAATATATATCAATTTACATCCCCAAACACACGTCCGGCTTCTGCATCTTATCATATATTCTGAAATGGCCATGTCCTGATCATGTGTCTTCATTATATTCAATCTGTAATTGGAGCCATATTAACTTGTATGGGTTTGTAAGAAACCATAACCACATGAGTAAGTGTCAGGGGTACATTTGAGAAGAGATAAGGTTTTGAAGATGTCAATTTCGTTGTGCCTCTTCAGGAATGGGAACTTTATTTCCAATAAAGCATTTTAATTGTAAAGCAGCAGTTCATGTGTTGGGGTTCTTGCAATTAGTAAGTTTAAATACAAATTTTCCTCTTCATGATTGAAAACAAATTGCTAATTTTGCAGGTGTTTCACCTGGGAAGGTCGCAGTTATGCAAATATGTGGCGATAATAGCTGTTGCCATGTGTTGCACTTAATTCATTCTGGAATTCCTAAAAATTTGCAAAGCCTTCTTGAAGACCAAACTTCTTTAAAGGTGCTTTGCATGTTCAAGTATTAAAAGCATTACTTCAAATTTTGGTTACACCTATTATATTCTTATTAATTTAGAAAGTCTTTAACATCTCTGCTTCATATGTGCATAGGTGGGTATCAGCATTGCAATGGATGCAAGAAAGTTTTTGAAAGACTATGATGTATCAATCAACTCGTTGCGAGATCTTTCTGATATAGCCAATCAAAAGCTTGGTGGAGATCCTAAGAAGTGGAGTTTATCATCTTTAACTGAAATGGTGATCTGCAAACAGGTACATGAACAATACTTCTGGAAACTTTTCATTTTTGAGAAATTTCCAGGAACATGACTGTTATCCCTCACGTTTAACTAAGAGAACATACAAAGAAGCTCAATGTTTTTTTCTCGAAAAGCAACCATTTACTTGAAACACACTATTTAAGGTGAGACTTCTGACAAACAATTAAAGATAATGGGATCGTAGCTTAATACAATAACAAACAACCAATATTTAATACTCCGTCCACGAAAAATATGCCACAATTCCTTTTCGGCCAGTCTGCAAAAAATTTGCCACTTTCCATTTATAGTAGTAGGGCCCGCACAACTCACAATATCAACCACACATTGAAGTTGAAGGTAACTTTTTCTCCAATCACACACTACCAACTTTTTTATTAAAACCCGTGTCGTCCACAATGTGGCATATTTTTCGTGGACGGAGGAAGTACTATATACAATCGTAAGCAACTGGATAAACCATATTAGCTCATTATTTTGGAAACTTAAAACATAGACATGCATGAGAAACGCCGAATATTTGCTTTATAGGCATAAACTTTCCAAACAGAAAGGGGAAGCATAACCTGACATTGGTAACATTTACCACCGACTCCTTAGTCTCAAAATAACATGACATAATAGTGTGATTGTGAAAGTCAGTGGGTAGCAGTGCAAGGCATACATTGATGAGAACAAGCTCTAGTCAGTGGGTTATGACCCATGTATATCGGATTCCTAGAGTTGTGTTTAGGCCAAGTGGGGCAGCCAAGGACTTCCTAACACCTAGGCGCTTGGTCCCTTTTCATATCATTGTTTAAATTAGACTTGGTCATATATACTTTATCTTGTTTTAGATTCTATTCCCCAGTCCATGACCTATGATTGGCTAGGGTAAAATTCAGTTGGCAAGAACTAAAGTTTAGAATCCCTCTGATCTTGATTAAGAATCTTAGAAATCTGAATTTGTAATGTATTTATAATTTTACCTGTGCAAAATCTGGTGTATTCTGTTGTAAACTTGTAACTACAGCTGCCATACTGGTTCTGTCACTTGTGCAACTGGCACAAATTAAACTGTGCGTCACTTGGTGGATATTTTTGATGTGCTGATATGCTTGTATTGACATGTCCTGTATGTAGAGATTGTGCATTTCTCATTAACCCATGCTTTCACAAATATAACAAATGTTGTTCCTTATATATGATTTTTAGAGTCGTAATGCTCTGATTTTATTTTCATTGCCAGCATGATTCAAACTCATAATAAGATGGTCTTGGAAGAAAGTGATAGAGTTAAGGTGATTGAGAAGATGAAACTAACGAAAGAATAGAAAAATACACTAACTCTCCTCCGAAGAGGCCACAACGAATTTGCTGAACTCTAAATTATATTTCTGAATGAATGAAACTTAGGAAACATAGTCCTATAAAATAAGAAATTGATATACTAATGGGCTTGACTCAACAATAACCTAACAACTTAATATCACAAAATAAACATATAAATAAATAAAGGACTCAACTACTAAAATATGCCTCAACAACCACTAAAGAAATATCTGATTAATAAGACTATTCTACTGAAAGTTCATTTGCTGTTATGAGTAATATATGACGATAGTAAACTAGAATTTACATGCATTGAATCATTGATGACTTGAAATCCCTGATTTGCTATTATTTGAATAAATTCACTGCAGCTTGTTTAAACATTTGGCCAGTGTTTAGCCACAACTTCAGCCTACTCTAACTGGTCTAATTGATTCTTGTAGCTCCCTAAGCCAAGCATAATCAGGCTTGGGAATTGGGAAGTCAAAACTCTATCAAACGAACAATTAAAATATGCAGCTCTTGACGCATATGTCTCTTGGTACCTTTATCAGGTATGCCGATATCCTCAGTTTCCTATATTAAGCTTTCTTACCTTTTGTTAGCTTTCCAGTGGTATGAGATTATTATTTCTATTTCTTTATATTTTCTAGAGCTTTTGCCTAAACGACAGTATTTCTACCTGTTTCAGGTTTTGAATGATTATCCAGATCCTGTGGTGAATGAAGCAACAGAAAGGGATGCCATATAAACGACTCCATGTTGTCGCATATTTATTGAATTTGTATCATCTGCAGCTGTGTGCTACATATCTAGCATTCACAGTCCCTGAAAGATGCGCCCCTACTATTCTTGGAAAAAGTATAGCTCCTGCTCTGTGGTAATCCCCGTTTTTGTTTTGGGATAATACTTAATGGTTCTGCTATAACTGGGCTTCCCGATTTATGGGGCTAGCTTAAATTCTTTTAACATTATTGGGCATCTATATCTATTTAGTTTAGCCGACTAAATTTCCAGGGTAAATTAGACATGCTACACTAGGAAGACAATAAGACTCGACTTTGTTGCTTCAATTTTATGTACTTGAATGCATTACACATCTTGGTGACTTAAACCAGACTGCTTGCATTGCTGCTGCTGATCCAAAGTAAGTTGATAGCGTCTGTAAACAGAGCTGAGCTAGCTATATTTGACAATTTGTGACTTCATATTCTTAAACTGTTCTATTTGTTAATCTTTATCACTATTCTCCTTAACTCCCGTCTCCCCTTGCTAAGAAATTCAGTTTTTGAAATCACTTTCAAATATACAATCAACTTCTTCTTCTCTTGTTGACCAATTAGCTAAATACTTATTTGATTAGTTTTGAAGATTGCAGCAGCTGCTGTTATTACTAGCAGAGCAGTCAAACCAAGCGATTGTGTGGGCCCCAGTATTTCTGGGAATAATACCTGCATCTTGCAGTGTAGGAAATTTAGTTTGTTCCCCTGGCTGTGGCTGTCACCACACTCCAAAGGTACATTTCACATCGGTGTAAACAATAAACACTAACTCAACTCTTCCATGGCCATCACAAGTTTCGGTTAGTGGTTGGCATATCCCTATTTCAAAACAGAAAACATATATCCCAATTGCGGAAAACTACTATAGTAAACATATATTGTCCTTTTGTGTAACATGACTTACTATAAATTATTTTTGGGCGAATGAGAGTTTATTTGAGCTCAGTCGCAAAGCTATGCTTCACATTTCCAACACTTGCCTTTTCTTTCAAGACTTTGAAAATCCGTTCTAGCAACTTTTGGTTAGTTACTTGTGTTTTTCTTCGAGGAGTACAATTTTATCGTGGTAGTTTATGTGTATTTTCCAGCGTGCTGAATTAATTTGTTGGGACTAGTATAACTATTTTGTCATCTAGGTCAAATGCTGATACTTTCTCTATATTTGATATTCACAATTTTAGGCCCCAAAACTTATGGCTTGAGATCAAATTATGAGTCATGAATCATGATTATACATCAGTACTGCTGCAGGGGAACATAAGACAAAATGAACAGATAAATGCATTTTCATGTAATACCATGTCACTTTGTAGGTAGAAATCAATGTTGTCGTAGTTGGTGGGAGTGTAGAGTATAAATTGATACTTACGTATGTGTGCTCCTTGAGAAACACTTAATAATTCATGAATCCGTGATTGAGTACAATCTTTAGTTGCAATGAATATTTTCTTCTCAGATAAAACAAAAATCTCCCAATTTCTTAAATACCATGTGTAAATGTAAGAGCTCGTGTTTCTGGTATAACTTCATATCATATAAATCAAAATCGAAACAAAAGGCATTTATTAATCTAAAATATGATAGGCATTAAATGATGATTTCCAACTTCATCGATGTGATACGTTGTTTTTGGTTAGTAGGGCATGTGCCCAATGAATGGCCAATTGCCCTATGTACGTGGATATTGTGGAATGGGGGTGCCTCATTTTTGAAAGATGTTACCAAACTTAATGAATCATAATGCCATGTGAGTGGGTCCAATTAATTTTCATCAAATCAAAGTCTTCTTCAATCAATGGTAGTCTTTATATTTAAGGTGGCCATGTGGGGGTATGGGATGCCATTTCCAAATGGACACAAAAAATATTACTTTTCCAATCAAAGCATCACTTTGATTATATGAGGTATTTTGTGTGAGACTGTCACAGATCAAATTTGGGAGATATGATAATATTCGATTTTTAACAAAATCGAGCTATAAAATGATTTTACATAAACTAGCTAATTGATGCACAACAAATTCCACTACTTACCAACATCTATTCAACGTGGATTACCAAGCACGCCTATCTCGTCGACATTATTGCTGTATGAGAACCCACATAGCCATGAAAGTCAGCATGCAAGTTGATGGTTCATAGTTGAAATGAAGGTGCATATTTAGATTTAGGGATCTAGAACTCGAGTTTTTTTATTTGAGACTTATTAATTTTTAATAATTTCAATAATATATTGAACTTAATTTCGTATTTATGTAATAGTTAGAGTGTCGCGTTGTCAATCATTATAAAAAAGATAATGTGCCTATAATAGTGGATATTAGAGTGGGATTCAAATATCAAACTTAAACATATTCTTTTGAAAACGAATAAACCTTACAAATTTAAACGAAGAAGAGTTTCTCAAGTCAGAACTCGGACGAGTCAAGATATATAGAACTATATACACATGCAACTGAGATAATTGTGAATGTGCATTTGAATATAAATTTTTAACTTATCTGAATGCAAAATGAATTCACACAGATTTATAGTGCCTTGTAAAAAGAAATATTGTGTGAGACAGTGAGAGATATTTAATTAATTTATCTGTTTGTTGAGGAGTTTTAAGGTCTTAACTGTTACAGATTCTCTTTGGGAATTTAAACACCATATATTCTTTTTAATTATAGAAAAGTTCAGGATATCAAATTTTATTGAATTTATATACCAAGACACAAGATTTCACACACATAATTAATCCTTAGAAAATTATGAGATCAATATAATTAAAATACTGAAAATGATATTCGAACTAATATTTCAGTAGCGACTATTGTATATTTTCTTAATATATCCAAACTAAAATATTTATTGTTTATTGGTTTGGAGTTGAAAGACTTAAATTAAGACTCTTTAGCCATTTGAAATAGGAAAAAAAAAAAAAAAACAAGTTGAGTTGCTTTCAGACCTAGACACTAGAAAGTAGAAAGTTACAGCCACCCCACCCATCAAACTTGTGTCAACTTCGTCCTATCAAATCCATAATTATCAATAAAATAGTTGATGTCTCTTTGAAGTTTGAGGCCATGATAAAAGGCCTAACAATAAATTATTGGACGAAAATCAAATGAATAAGATACAATGATCACAGCTATGGAAAACCTCTATAAATTAATACTTTATAAATTAATAAATTTTCTAAAATAATAAAATTTTACTGTCCCGACTTGGGCTTTTGTAAAAAATCATCAAATTCGATAAGATAATAAGATAATAATTTTTCAGAAAATCCCTTTATAAGTATTAGGTCCCATTAAAACTATTAATAATTCATAAATATTACAATTTTAAATATTATGATAATTTGCTAAAATATGAATTTATTATTATTTTTTCATAAAATTTATATCTAATTGGATTTTCATCCATAACTTTTTCTTGAAAAACTTTTTAGCGCATATGGGATGGTCTCTCTCATACTCACATAATGCGTTACGCATTTTATCATTCATGGACGATTTTGTGATACCTTTTAGATGAGAAGACATGGTTGAGTGTTGAATTATTTTATTTTCATATTAAAATTTATATCATATATGTTTCATTCATCATGTATAAATATATTTAATTGGCTATAATAGTTATTTAAGTGCAACGAATTAACGTAAACATGTATATTTAAGTAATTTCAATGAATTGATATATGGGTAGAACATGAATATAATAGTTTATTGTATACAATGAATTGATATTATATATGAATATATTTAATTAGTTACAAATAATTGGTTGATGCATTAATATAATCAATGAAATACATGTGAATTCATATATTTTCAACATATATGTACTAAATTTGCTGAATTTAAAAAGTCTCTCTTTTAACTAATAAAATATTAATTTATCGATATATTAATATCTCTATAAATTAATAAATTTCATGATCCCAAAGTTATTAATTAATAAATTTCATGCATCTCAATATTTCATGTCTCCAAATCACTCAACGCTATGACCGAAGAGTGTATTTTAGTTTAGTTTACAAGTGCTGCACTTCAATGGGTTTTATACTTTACGGTGGCTGTATAATTAATATAAAGTTGCCCCAACTCTATATATGAATTATTTTATTCTATTTATATATGTAAATTATCTATATGCGCATTATTGTTTGTGTCCATGCAATTGTTAAAAATATCGGGTTAATTATTGGGGCTCGACAAATTGAGTGGGAAATTGCAAATTTCTTTAATTAAATTAGGTTTTCAGGAATAACAAAAAGTTCACATGGAAAATCAATCACGAAAGAGACTCCCACGAATATATGTGACATTACTCATGTGCATAAGTTCTCTAATTCTAAATGAACCCCATGACCTTTTACACACCAGAGTATAATAAGCTTTTAATAACTTCTGTCACGCACAATATACATAAACTATCTAATTTGACTAATTTATCAGTACAAGTCAAGAGAAACGGATATTTTGTGCATAATATCAGCTCAAATCATACTGTTTAGGGAAGTATGCCAATGGAGCTGGTAAAATATCATCAATGATAATTTTGAAATAACATTGCATAAACTAAAGAAACGTGTTATTTAATTTGTTAAAAATAGAACACTCACTTTTCCACAAAAAACAAGGAAAAAAAAAAAAAACTTATCCACTTTCATTAGGTATTGCGTATAGGAGCAGACTCTTTACATATTGTGTTGTTGGATAAGTTTGCCGTACTGCTAAAATAGAGGTTCATTTCGTTTTCAATCCTTAAATTCCATTAATATCCATTTTCGGTGCGAATTTCAAGAGTGTAATAAATCGTCTTTATTGTTTTGTTAGTTTTTAAAATTATTCCGTATATCCTTTTAGGCAGAAGCCAATCATTAGTTATTTTTTTTCTCTCCCCTGAGTTCATGTTCTCTGCGACAGAAGAAGAAGGAAAGGAAAGAATATAATCCTTCGGTATATCCTTCATTTATTTTAATTGTTGATCTAAAGTTGTTACAATTCGATGCCACACTTTTCTCCATATATTTAGAAGCTTTTCAAAGTTCGTTCACGGACTATATTTATTGAAGAAAGAATCAAAGGAATTTGAGATGTATCCTATCTTAATCCGAAAATATTACTCCCTCCGTCCCATTAGTATTGACACCATTTCCTTTTTAGTTTGTCCCATTAACATTGACATATATTAAAAAAGATAAGAATTTTGCCTTTAAAAGACTAATCAACTTAGTAGAGTCCACCATTTTACACAAAAAAAAAACAACACTTTCTTAATTTTCGTGCCCAAAAGTAAGATGCCAATTCTAATCAGATAGAGGGAGTAAATTTCTAAATTAGATTACTTCTTCCGTCGTCCACGAATAGTTTGTCATATTTTCTCTTTCCCATACACAAACCATTTGCCATTTTTCATTTATAGTAACCTTTTTACATATTTTTCCTAAAAAGTATGACACTTTTTTTTAACTCCGAACACATCCTACTAACTAAGGGAACAAAATTATTAAAATTTGTGGTGGTCAACATGTGCACACGGTTCGCTGATGGAGGAAGTAATATCTCGTGTTAAAAACTCATTTATATATTTTTATTGAGAAACAAGGAAACGAAAATTCTAGATCCCAGATAAAATTACGAGCACAAATTCATTAGATCAAAACATTAAAGTCCATTAGAATACTACTTTCTCAAAAGCCAAAGTAAAGCGAACCGTAGAGTATAATTATGGCAAAATTCCAATTGAATTTAGTTAATTAAATAAAATTTAAAAATAATAAATTTAATATTTTCTTTTTCGTACTGATTATAACGTGGAGGGTCCAAATTTTGACTAAATTTGCTTGATTCTTGATGAAAAATCAAGTTCAAATTCAATAATATCATTTGGATTTATTCATCATACATGACGCAGTACCACAAATGCGCATATATTGACGGATACTAGTATAAGATCCTTGGTTGGTTTTTAGGAATATTGTGCTTAATTAATCAACAACAGCAAGTAGGCTGCCAATAGTTAAAAAAGTATTTCTGAAAATAATGTTGATCTCTAAAATATAATTTTCGAACGGAATGAGGAATTTTAATGCAGCAGCTAGCTATTGAAATCAAATTTGTTTGTAAAAAATTCCATAGAAAAATAAATGGTAAATATATCAGCCTTATAAAACTTTTCGTGGTTCGTATGTCCTAAGTTCTACCATTTTAAATTGTTGTCAAATAATTTGTTAATTATATAGATAGATAATCTAAGCTGTAGAAAATAATATACCAATAGCTGTATGCTAGAAAGTATTCATATTTATTTCACTTCATTAATCCATTCACATAAATTAGATACCAGAGACGGTTTCATGTGAGGACTCGTGAGACCATCATCAGTATATTCAATTAGAGGTTGATAAGCTAATTTATAACAACAGAATAAAAGATCATTGGCCTAAATCAAATTTTCATACTACAAGATGAAATATTTCTACCTGATCGTGTCCAATATATACATATAAACAAATACAAGGTCACCATGAGTGTGAATATGCGGATGGGATTCTCTGTCCCCAATTAATCGTGTGCCACCGTGTACCACTATTAATTTCAATATTTTTAATAACCTTTTTTTTTAGAATAAAAATTCATTACTACATAATATATAATGTTTAATATTTATAATAAAAAATAGAATTTTAAAAAATAATATATCATGATTTTAGAATATTTAAATATTAATTGCAGACGGTATGTTATGTAAAAAAATTTAAAAGCTGAGATCGTGATTTACGTTTTCAAGTCATAATCATTTAGCAGAAATAATTTGTCGGTTTCTCACTAAATTTAGATATTATTCGTATCCTTATTCTTAATGCAATCACTAAATCATAGAATAACCGACATCCTAAAATCATATAGTAAACACATATTGAAAGACTAAATTGCCACTACAGTTTGTGGAAATTACAAACATAGGCATACGGAGATATGACAAAGACCTCGAGCTGCCGACATTTTTGCGCGTTCCCAACACACGAGGGATGATATAGGGCGACATTTTTAGTCATCATCTGCCACTACCTCCACCTTTAAATATAAAAGATAATATACGATTAATAACAACTTTACATTCAAAATTTGTCAATTTTCAAACATAAGAATATACTCCAAAACTTTTTTTCTATTCGATAAATCTACTTTTTTCTGTCAACATAGAAAAAATAATTAAAATCACGTCACGAAAGATTCGAACTCAAGCACTAAAACCTGGCATAAGGCCAACAAACACACACATGCATAGATGCACTCTTTCTATTTTTGTTTTTGTTATCTTGTATTATACAAATGAAGAAATATTTTTAATTTAGGATTATAAATATAAAATTAATGGCGGATTTGAAGCCTATCATTCAGGTCGTCCTCCCATGTTATTAATTTCACTATTGGAAGTTCGGTGGTTGGATAGTTGAACCATAAGTTAGTGCGACAAAGTCGAAGGTTCCTTATGTTTCGAGTTGCAATTTCGGATATTCGTTTATGAAATTGATAATATGGGGAATACAAACCAGATAATGTAACTTCAAACAACTTGATTTAGTTAATTCTGAATTTTGAAGTTAGATAAATTTTTTAATTTCAACTCCAATTTTAAGTTATTGGAATAGATGCACACAAGTTTTTGTCGAATTTAGATGATATAAAGACAATACTGAAATACTTTAAAAAATCAAGGTTAATTTGTACAAGAATCAAAGTTATTGATAAGTGTCGTGTATAATTTAAGGAGAGGCATTATTGATATCAAAGTAAATCATTAAAATGGAACATGGGGAATTAAGAAACAAACAATCAGATCGAGGGACAAGTTTTTCCTTCTTATATTAACATTAAACACATTGGTGATTGTCCTACTCAACATTGAACATTTAATAGAGCAAGTTGCACCTATCAACTCCAAATTAGTCTTAAATGAATTTACTATAAACACACACCCACACCTACACACACATCCCTCATCTATTTCCATTCCCCCTTACTTGCTAAGAAACAACTACCACATTTGTGCATCAAAGTAATGACTTCAGTTCATTTTAGTACGTCTCAGGTTTTTCTCTAGCTAGTAATTAATTTTTCTCAGCTATCATTAAATTTCAAAAGTAATTTCTAAGTACATCACGGGCTTCTACAATTATATATATAGTTCTATAAAAAGCAATATTGTAAAGGATAAATCTAAACGGATCAATTTGATCCGGATCAATAGGGATAATTATAATATAATAGAATTATTAGGGGCAATTTTACAATATTGATAAATGAGGATAATTGTTAGACTTAATAATGAGGGTGATGTTTGCAATACAGGTAATTATCAATACAATGAGGTGCATGGTTGTAACACTGAATATTGGTAACATTGAAATCAGTTAATAGAGGGGTAATTATGATTTGAATTTAGGCATTTTAGGATTTGAATAGAATTGCAATGTTATATCATGAATTTTTTCGCATAATCGAAAATAATATCAATACAATACAAAAAAAAAATCACTGAAACTTTATTTTATTTTATATATTGATTTACTTTTTATATCTTAATTTATTTTCAATATTTATATCATGAATTGTTAAAATATAGTTATCGTGTTAAAATCATACATTGACCGTCTAATACTTTTGTTTCGCAATCACTAAAGTTTAACTTCAGCGAATATTATCTTATGTCTGTTAGGAGTGTATAAGAATTAAATAATTTTGATTCGATTATATTTTCAATTCATATTTTTAATATTCGAATCGAAATTATATACGAATTGAATGTAAATTCGAATACTTTTTGAATTCGAAAGTTAACGAGTAATCTTTTTATTCGGTTATATAATATAATATAA
>JAYJMF010000044.1:5771006-5822518 GCA_036873715.1 Salvia sclarea | reverse complement strand
ATAATGGTTAACAAAATTGAAGGGCAAAGAAAGGCTATGGCCGGGCCAAAATGCAAAATGTAAAGAAAATTGTGGACGGAGGGAGTATATTCTTCCTGACTTATCTCAACAACGAGCTTTACGATTTCACGTTCTACTAAGGGGGAGTTTACTTATAACAGGTGGCTTTCTAAACATTTAAAACTTTCAAACTTTCATGCTCAAAACTTATGCACTAAAACTTTTCTTCAATGAAATTCACTTCTTCGTAACTTTTCAACATTTCTCTTTTGGCATTTGCCAAACATCTTTATTACTTCAAAACTTCTCAAACATTTTCTTTCATGGCATTAGCCCAAAATATTTCTAAACTTCTCACATACTAAATCTCATACTTTATATCTTTCAAAAACTTGCCTTTTCTACCTCGTTGAGCCGGATGCGATAGAGTGCTGAGCCCTTCTGACTTTCTTTCAACTCAAGTAGTCTAGTGAACCAAAACTAGACTAGACTTTGAAGAAAAGCTATAGATTCAGAGCGAACAGCTACTCTGAATGGTAAGAATAAAAGACACACAGGTCCCGAGCGAAAACTGCTTTGATACCACTCTGTCACGACCCGACTACTTAATTAACTAATTAACTAAGTAATCATGTCGTGACTAACTTAATTCTTGACAATTAACTTTTAATTACTTATAATTTGTGGAAATTTGGGAAGATCGTTTGGAAAGAATAATGGAAAGGTTATGTAAAAATATTTATTTGAATATTTTTTTCAAAAATGAGAAGAAAATATATTGAAAAGTGAAATGAGAAGTATTTTGTAAAATGTTTATTTCTCAAATATTTTGAAAATGAATAGTAATTTTTGTAAAAATTTTGCCAGAGTTTCCTTTAGAAAATGGATAATCCCCAAAATAAATAACCACCAACGGCACTTCACCGTATTCTCCAACAATCAAAATCAACCAACAAGCCACCAAATCCATCATCAAAATGATTTCAATCATCATAATATTCGAATCTCATCTTCACCATTAATATCAATAACCCATTCTCAAATCAGTCAACTCCAAAACTTAAAGAATTTACTTACTATCAAGGGAAATGACATGAAAGAATAAACTCAAACGTTAGCAACATTAAGGAAATAATTTGCAACAACGGACAACGTGGTTGAGTTATATGTATGAGGACATATAACTCTGGGCTTCGGCTCAGCACCTGCACTCTACCATCATCATCGACTCAACCTGCATGCAAGGAAAACACATGCAGGGCATGAGTACCAAAAAGTACTCAGTGGGGTGTCGCCAGTTAAAATGTGCATTGACTTGCCATCAACATTCTAACACAGGGGTTTTAAGAAAACCTGTGTTAGTTCTATTTTCATAAAATTAAATGCAACATATGCATGCAATAATTCTATTTCTCATGCCGGCAACATTCTTCTTACCATATCTACGCACTGCGTGTCGAGAAGTAGGCCTCCTTCTCGAGCACAATGACCGGCCAACCCGCTCGCTGACTCACGGTCATAACTGTGTACACAAACCCTTACTGGCAGCTCGTCCAGCATAGGGCCGACGCCGTAATTCTCTCGTAGATAGGTAACATAGATCTCATGCATCGTGCTAAAATCTCGGCAAGTCAAGTAATTTTGCATAACTGAATGCATATAAACAAATAACATTTTTTCCTCCATGTGCTCCCAATATTCTTCTGTATGTTTAGATTTTGCCATAAGACCTCCAATTACAACAATTGATAAAGGAAGTCCATTACAGTTTCCCACAATTTTCTTTCCAATTTTCTCGAGGTTAGGAGGAAAACTTTCTTCCCCAAATACAATTTTGGAGAATAAATTCCAGCTACTAACCTCATCTAAGAATCTCATTTCTAGGAGACTATTGGAGTCGGTCAAGTCGACGGCCAAGTTTGATAATCTATATGTTACTAATATCTGACTACCATTCTTATAATCAGGCAAGTAAAACTTCATCTTATCCCACACCTCCATGCTCCATATATCATCCATTATAATGAGATCACCTCCTACCTGCTAAATATTTGTGCAATTGTTCTCCTAATTCTTTCTCATTCTTATTGCTCTACTCCACTACTCTTATCTGAGAGAGAGTCTCTATACATCACAATCTTGAGAAATTGTAGCCCACAAACAAATATCAAAATGCTCCTTAATAAGGTGGATGTTCAAATGCATTTCTAGCAAGAATCGTCTTACCAATCCCCCCCCATCCCTACAATAGGGATGATTTGGCGATTAGGGTTTCCTCCGGTGAGCAGTTGAAGTAGCACATCATCAAAGCCCACCATCTCATTGGAACTGGATCTTAATCGAGCATCAGCCGTGATGTTTCTATGCAGCTGAGGCTTGACTGGAGCCTTGTCTCTAGACATCTCCATCACCTCTCTCTTGATCAAATCCATTTCTTCTATCACTTTCTGCACATCCTCATAGAACTGGATGCAACTGCTCTGTTCATCAAGCTGAATAGAGTTGAATATAAAGGACTCGATGACATCTTCAGCAACATATGGATCTTTTTACGTTTGTATCTTAACTTAAGCATAATTGCAAATCGATCCATAAAGTATTTAATTTTTAAATGTTTGTGTCATGATAACCGGATTCCGACCAACTTATCTAGTTCGCACGCTGAAAAACCATGTTAACTACGCATGCGGCATTAATAATTCAAACAAAATAATCTAAACAATGTAATTGACACATGACATTAAAAATAAAAATAAAAGTTTAAAATAATATAAATTATACACACGAAATAAATTTTTCTGCAAAAGATTAAGTTAACAATATATAAATATAGTATATATTTACATATTATATATAAACAGAGGGATAAGGTTCAAATAAGTCCCTCCAAGTTTTCGCGAGGCCCAAATAAGCCTCAAACCTTATGTTGTGCTCAAGTACCTCCCTAATGTGTAAAAAATTGTGCAAATTAGACCATCAACAGACGGAAGTTTTGATAGCGTCAGTAAATATTCCGTTTTTTTTTATTTCGTCGAAGAAGGTTGCAAAGGCGTGTTTCGCTTTGATCTCCAAGGACGGGGCGACGGATCTATTTGCCTTGGCTGAGTATGTCTGCAAATGTAAGAAGGTTCTCTCGCCGGAGAAGACATTCCGGCTGCTAGATCTTTAAGAGGCAATTTCCGGCTTGATGTCTGATATTGAGTTTATATTTTCCGATAAACGGTCAGAGACGGTGACATCTCAAGCAGTGGTGGCACAAATAAAGCTCGGTGAGACGACTAGGAGCATGTTAGGACAATTTGAAGAGGCAGTTCGGAAGGATCCCTCACAACTGCCGCGAGGTGGAGGCATCAGCTACGTCATGAATTTCCTCGGAGATTACGGAGCGGCCCTCTCCAACATTCTCGCTGAGATGAGCCATCGCCGGTCGTGGCTGAATATCTCTGCAAGCTAGATGGGACGGCGGCTTACGACGACGTGGCATTGTCATACTTGTACTTGGCCAACAACCTCAACTTCAACCAAATTCGCGAGGCTAAGCCTGATGCCGGCCGTTTGGACGCCGACATTCGTGGATTACGGCGGCGGCAGCTGCATCTCCGACGGTCGAAACTAATCGATTTTCAACCAGAGCGGCGGCGGCGCGTTGTTAGCACAGTTGAGAGACGCGGACATGCAACAAATGAGAATTGAATCGGTGGCAAGAGGCAAGATGGGATTGTACATAAACATGAACATGAACATGAAATCCGATTTGGTGGAGGTGCATAGCCGGAATTTGAAGGGGTATCGATATGATTTGGGGCCGAATTACAGATGGGAGGGTGTCGACAAAGCTTAATTTGCCCGAAATAAAATTAAAAAAATTGACAAAAAAAAGGGATAATTACTTAACACTGTCAACAATTTCGTCTGTTAATGGTCTAGTTTGCACAATGTTTTACACATTAGGGAGGTACTTGGGCACAACATAAGGTTAATGACTTATTTGGACCTCTCGAAAACTTGGAGGGGCTTATTTGAACCTTATCCCTATAAACAAAATATAAAAATTCAAGTAAAATTTCAATAATTTTCCCAAAGGCGGCGGCAGGAGGCAGCAAAGGCGGGGCGACAGAGAGAGGGCTGAGACAGAGAGCAAAGGTGGGAGAGAGAGAGAGAGAGAACGGGAGAGAGGAGCGACGACGGTGACAAGCGGTGGAGCGGCGACTGAGTGGTTGAAATTAGGGATTTCAAATTGTAATTTGGGGAAGAAATCATTCGCACATAGCAGACACTTAACGGAAATAACGACGGAACAATTTCCGTCATTAAAATCATATTTTTTAAAATTATTTTATTAATTCAACGACGGAATTGGCGACGGATTGATTAATAATATATTTATGTATTTTAAAAACGAATTTAACGACGGATATGGCGACGAAATTTTATTTTTAAAATAATTATAAATTCAATTTTTTCTAGGACGGAATGTATGATGGATATTAAATAAATAAATTAAAAACAAAATGTACTCTAAGTTAACGACAAGCTCTCAATACTTTTTAAAAATTAATTGAAAAATTATATAACGACGGAAGCAACGGCGATTTAATTTCAGTCGCTAAATCTGACGGGAATCCAATGTTTTCTTGTAGTGATATAAGACGCTTTACTTTTGATACCCGAGGATATTCTATTCCTGACCAATTTGTTATATTCTAATTCAACCCGGCTATGATATGTAGAGTAATAGTTGTAATGCAAAATCTTGACTTGATTAAATTGTGTAACAAATTATTAATTAAAAGAATCACAGGATTTGCCGTGAATTTATTCCGATTGATATTGTATATATAACATATGCGAGGAAAAGAGAGACTATTGTATTTGTTAACATGACTATCATGTAGAACAAAATTGATTTGAACTATCATACAGGACTAGGCTAGGACCAGATAAAAAAAATATAATCATATTTGGTTTGAATGTTTCTATCCAATATTTAGTCCAAGATAGATAATTATAATAAAAAGAACATCAATAAAATATATAAAAAGCATAGAACCATTACTGGGGTACGTATACGTACTGCTGTCTATAAAAGACATGTTTCATATATAACTAGAATTTGACCTTGGTGCGGTCCACGATAATTAAAATTACATAAGAAGTAAAAATATCTATGAAATGTAGAATATAAATCATGAGTAATATTGATTAAAATTATAAATTATTGAGATTTTAACAAAAATGTCATACAATGCAATTCCCTGTGACGCGTGATATAATATTTTAAACTCAATAACTAATACAACTATTATTATTTTTATATAAATACTAAAATAAAATAAAATTTTATATTTTAGTAGCTGGTAAATATATAGTAAATAAGATTTTACAACGATTTAGGTATTTTTAAAATTTTAATAAATTAATATTATTATTATTATTTTGAAAACTAACTTTGGTCACTCCACTCTCCCATAATACACGGAAATCGTGTATAAATAATAAAATAAGTTAATTCAATTTTATTTTTTTATATAAATAAATTTCAAACCATTAATTTCAAAGAAACTACAAAATTGTCAATCAATTTCAAATCAATTTGAAAATCTTGATTCGTCTTTAATGATATATAGATGTTTATTTTACAACTTATTACTCCCTCCAATTCAAATTATATGTCTTCCTAAGCTTTGACACATATTTTAATAAATCAAAAATTTATTCAAATTAATTTTAATTAATGAATCATTAATTTATTTTTAGTTATACATTTGTTATTTTTTAGAGAAAAATACTTCATATTCTTCAAGAAGATGAAAAATTGTCAATCAATTTGCTTTGATCTTCTTAATGCATACCTTAAATAGAGGGGTAATTAATGTTTGATATGTCAAAACGACATTTAAATTGACAAAAATTTAAAACTCCAAAATGACCTATATTTTAAATTGGAGAGAATATTAATTTATTCATTCTCATTTTGCGCCTTATTTAGAAAATGTAGGTTTAATCCCACTTTTTTTTACTAGCTCGTAACTTCGTAAAGAGTTTTTTTCTTCTTCTAAAATACTACCTTTTTCCCAATTCGTGTAGCTAATTCTTTATTTACTTTTCTTTTTATTAATTTTTAGTATCTTATTTTGGAGGTAAGTAAAAATTTTATGCTTAGTTTAGTTTTTAAACATAGTAAAAGATATAAAAAAAATACTCGCTTCGTCCCAACGAGTTCGAGACATTTCCTTTTTAAAATAATATGTTACTTTTCAATAATAATATTACTACTTCAAATTACTTTTCAATTTTTCTGAAATTCAGTGCCAAAAGAATTATACCAAGCTCACCACTATGAAGCACAGTATGTACATAATATTTGTTTTCACGAGCTATAAAAATTGTTAAATTATGTATATGAAAATAACGAATATCCACCGACATATTTGATAATCTAACATGTCATGCCAACTAAAAAGAGCAGCCCCATGTTAGAGAGATTACAAGATGTTGATATTTAGACATTGTGTCTAATATTTGTGTGCTATTTATTGCCATAAAGCATATTAAATTGGAGAAATAAATGTGTGAGATGGTCTTTATTTGGTGAACTCTCCCAACCGTTGAGTTTAGACATTCTTGTTTGTCTCTATTCTCCAACTGCCTAATTTTCTTTTTCCCATGATTTTTTAGATGGCCCCAAAATCCTATTGTAACCGTTTCTTTACTAGAGGAGTGTGGGGGTCCATTTTTCCAATCAATATTTTAAATCAAGCTTTCATATTCTATATAATATAATGTGTTATATCATATCTTATTTTATCAGTATAAGGTTACATGAATATGAGCATATCTTTGTAATGATATCATATCTCAAAATGTTAGTTCCACGATGCTTAATATATGTATCTACATTGGTGGGACTCGTTGTTATCATTTAATTAAGGGGGTGTTTATTTTTTAGGACTAGTCTAGATAGATAAAAATAGTACAGACAAATTAATTATTGATGATTTATATCAGTTGAGCCCTTAGATATTTGGATTATCCCAATATTATTGATAATTTATATCAGTTGAGCCATTTTTCTTCTTTCATATATCTCATTGAAGGAGTGGGATTAGAGAGATAAAAATACCCAATAATATAATTTATCAATTATGAAACGTAAATTTACAATCTACTAATATTTATCTTTTTTCTTAGAAAAATAATTTAACATTTATCAGTGATAGTGTTTTCTCATTTCACCCAATAACCATGCATGTGCATAGTTCGGGGATGCAATATTAATCTAGGTTTAAATGGAATTGAAGTGTATTATAATATGCAGATAAAGTTCAAAAGTGGAAACATAACTAATAGTATTATACAAAACATACAAAATAAAATTGAGTACGGCGTAAATTATATCCCAAAAATTTGAGTCAAATGAGGATTTCATGTGCTTTAATTTGTAGTTATGTGACAACAAAAATCACATGGCAATTGGATCATACACATTCATATGTATCGTATCTAAATTGAAGTACTATATATAGCGTGTGGTTGTATATGAATATGATGGCCCCATCTTAATAACAAGACACAATGTTAGATCTTGATAATTGAATGCCACATCGCCTACCACGAGGTTACATTTATTATTCCACCCAAATATTTAATGCATGATTTTATAGGCCGATTTTCTATTTTAATATTTTTATAGTAAGGTTTTTTTCTTAATTATCACGGTGCGCAAAACGGAATTATACACACTAATCTTACATGCATGGGTGGGAAAACTAATGATCTCACATCTCTTACATCTTTTGTTAGTTAGGACAATTTATTCACATAAAATTGAACTACTATTCACATACAATCCATACATAAATGAGAATCAGACTATAAATTGAACACACGTATATATTTCGTTCAGACACTATATGACATCCGCATTAAATTGAAATACAATCTACATATTATTCATACATAGATGGGATCGAACCAATGACCTTGTTATTAAAAAAAATCTTAAGTGCCTCATCTTTATCACTTGAACTAAATTTTATGCACAATTAATGCTTGAAATTGAAATTGTTCATATGAAATTGGACTAATGATTAGTACAATAACAACGAGTCGAGGTATTCTTTTTTTGACTGACCTACATGAATCTTGTGACTCATATATAGATCATTCGCAATTTAGAAATGCTATTTTTGTATAAGCTTAATTGTTTGCTTTCAATTAATCACTTGTGTACCATATATAATCTTACTTTAGGGGACAAATCAACAATTTCAATGAATATAATTGGACTGGCCTAATTAGCTAAGTTGTAAATCAATATTATACTATAACTTAATGGGGCCTAAATAATGCCTATAGTCATTAAATTACACTAATTCTTAATAATAACTAAACCAGTACAATGATTGTACTCTTTCTCCTCAACTTCACACCGATTGGAAAAATTAAAATGAACACAAAAAAATTCTCTATTGTACCTTGATATTCTCACCTTAAAATGGAGTACACATTAAGAAATATATGTATAATATTAATTATTATACACGGTAAACAAAAAATTGAGTAATAAATATTCTTGGGAGGACTAAGTATAATTACTTAATAATAATAATTTTATTATAATGATAGTAGCGTCCTAAACCGTCAATGGCGGCAGCTGCAGAGGATCACATGATGCTCAGAAATCACAAGAATATATATTAGCCTATAAATTAAACCAATCACGTAATTTTTTGAATTCTTCTGCTATATGCTTTCCCTTGATTCGATCATCGATGGGTGAAAACATCATATCACTTTCTAGAAAAGCTCAAAATGAGACAAATCTATATTCTTGTCTTTATAGGTATAGATTTGACCCATTTTGTGTATGCTTCTCGTGATGAGTTAGCCCAATTCAAGTTCATTAATTACATAGATCTAAAACTCTAAAATAGGCCACACCATTTTGGCTCGATTGCCTTCACACTAGTTTCCAATATTCCAATCAGCTGGTCAAGAATTCGAGTCATCTAATGTGTATGTGTGAGTTATCATACGTTGATTCAACCCATTAATTCCGAAGAAGGATGAAACATATAGGCTTGTCAAATTAATTAGGTTTTATTTTTGACACATTTATGTGTAGTATCTTAGCATAAAGTCTCAAGCATGAGCCGCTTGGAAATATGTGGGAGTCACATAACTACTTAACTAGGTCAGTATGGTCCCTACGCATCCTTACGTGAGAACGTCCTCACAAGAGACCACCTCATATATTAATCCAATAATATGTTAATTATGGTATAGTTATAGTTTGCATTAAGAGGTATTCCACTTACGTAATTACAAAATGTTTGAATGTAGATACTAGATATCGTGTACTTAATTTATCAAGGCTTTGATTTTTCGGATAAATATGACATTAATTTTTTTTATAAATATTTATCGCACTTTTACCATCCATAACAAACAAGCCCCAAACGTGTATTTTCTAACTCGTAACAACTTGCAGCTCTTAAATTTTAAGATCCTAGATTGAAATTTTCATAATCAATATATATATGTAGTCATGAATTCAAAATTTCAAGTGTTAGTGTGTAACCTCAGGAAAGAAAAAGGAAAATGAAAATAGTTAGTGACATTCATTTTCTACATTGAACCCAAATCTGTTTGCTCAATAGCACCACATCACTTAATGGGCTTGGGCCTAACGAAGAGAGTATATTTCAAGTAAGCCCAAAGAAGTTATAACCCAATCAATAGAATAGCTTTTTTTTTTTTTTTTTTTGCTAAATTGGTACATAAATTTAAAGGTTGCGTCATAGAGAACTCGAACCCGAGACCTTTGGTCTAAGGTCTCGGGCATTAACCTCTTACCACTAGGCCAACACACACACACACACACACACACAAAAAGCTAAATTTGCTAATTAACGATCAAATTATGTATTGTCACACTTTCCTAATTAAGTATAACATGCACAATTTATCGTGTAGCATAGTACGCTACATGCTAATTTTAAGGTGGTTTACTACTGAGAGTTAGGATAATCCAAAAACCATTGATAATTTGGATAATTTAAGCTTCATTGTTTGATTGATATCCCACTTAAAGAAACAGGATTGGAAGACAACCTGATAATGAGAATAAAAATATTCAATTATAAATATTATCAACGCAATAGTAAAATTATACTTGCAAGTCTAACTTTTTTTTTTTCCCATTTAATGAGAGAATTTGTAAATATCATAGACTTAATAAAATAAAATAAATTAAACATTGCTTCAAACACAATAATTATTTAGCAATGAGATCAACACAAATGGCAAACTTTTTAGCAGAAAATACATAAATAAGGCAATATTGAGATATAGGTAACAAATTTAAAACGTCTGGACACTTATATTTTTCTGCCTAGGATTTTTTAAAACGTTATTTTATATTTCCCCACTTCTAATAATAAAATTCAATTCACAAAGTAAAAAACTGGGGTCAAACTGTACATGGGTCTGAACCGCATCCTAACCCGACCCGCCCAACAAAACATTAGTATGATCCAAGTAAGCAATATTAGAAAAAAAGAATTATATTGTATTTGCTTTTAACAAAGTCTTATTTTTTAATAAAAGTATCTAGTTGTACTACTTTTTATAAATAAACGCCACATTTGCTTTTAGATAAAGTGTTATTCACGAATATACTTATTATATCATTCGTTCTAAATGAACGTCTCATTTGCTTTTAAGCAAAGTCTCATTTATGAATAAATTTTGAGATTTATTTAGATTATCATTCATTGTATCTCTTGATATGAATACAAGTTTAATTCGCTTTAAGAAAAAGTCTCATTTATTTTTATGACCCCTGTTTGTAGGTAAATTTAAAGTCTAATTTATATATAACTAAATGGCGACAGGTCTAATGGTCATACAACACACCACCTCAACTCAATTAAGATTTGCTTCATTTCACTTACTGATTAAGATTCAACGATGAATATTTAAGTTTAACGTGTTTGCACTTTGTAGATGTATGTTTTTTTTTTAAGATGGTGCACATGTATTTTAAATTCATCAAGCATCCAATTTCGACTATAATTTAAGAAATATATTTTTAAGATGGCGCAACTGTAGCTTGAATCCATTCATCATCAGCTAATGATGATTAAACAAACTACAACTCCACAATTATGCTAATCTAATCCTCCTCCATTTATAAACAACCCCACCCCCTCCCCTAATCCCATCCAAAACAAAATTCTATTACGAAAAAAAAAAAATCAGACTAGGGGTCGAGCCTCATCAGAAACACACATACAAATTTGCAAATGGAACAAATCGAGCACAAATCACTAAGCCTAAACGGGCTCAACATGCACGTGGCGGAAGCGGGCCAGGGCCCGATGATCCTCTTCCTCCACGGCTTCCCGGAATGCTGGTACACGTGGCGCCACCAGCTGGCATTCTTCGCGGCCCACGGCTACCACGCCGTGGCGCCGGACCTCCGCGGCTACGCCGACACGACTGGCGCGCCGACGAGCCGGCCGGAGAAGTTCACCACGCTGCACGTGGTCGGGGACCTGGTGGCGCTGATCGACGCGGCGGCGGCGCCGGCGGAGGAGAAGGTGCTCGTGGTGGGCCATGATTGGGGGGCGATGATCGCGTGGGCCCTGTGCCTCTACCGGCCCGATAAGGTTCGGGCCTTGGTGAATATGAGTATTTTTTATAACCCCAGAAGCCCGAAGAGGGAGCCCGTTGAGGCGCTGCGAAGCCTTTATGGAGATGATTATTATATTATCAGATTCCAGGTTTTAATTTGTCTTCTTTTCTATTCTTTTATTAGTTTTTTTTTTTATACTAATTTTATTTATTATTCTAATAATTAGTTGTTACTTGTTAAAGGCGTTTAGTTTTCGATTGAGGCCAGGGACGGAATTAGGGATTTGAAAATGAAATAATGAAATTACAATCTTGTATTTAAAATAAATTGGAGGGACTAAATTTATTTTTGCATATAAACATGAGAATAATATAAGAATGAAATCTAAATATAATAAATATATAAATAACAAATTTCTCAGAGACGTCCTGGCTCTATATCCCTAAATATAATAATTTTTATAATATATAAACTATTATTTTGGTAGGATTTATCAAAATTATATAGTTATGATCAATCTTATAATTAAATTGAATAACATTGTCATACAAATTTATATGATACATATCGGGTTATTGGAATACTCAATTTTGGTTTATGAAGAACTATGAATTTTGCATGAAACAAAATAGAGTATGATCACAAATATATTATATACATTCTAAATTCTAATCTCTAGTAGACTAATACCAATACCAGCCCCATAGTAAACTCTCCGAAAAGATTAAGCAATTGGTTTAGTTTTGGCCTTTGGGGATGCTTAACGAGTTGTTATTTTGACAATTTATTATTTCTTTATCTTTAGAATTTAATTATTAATTATTGTTTTATCTTTTATTTCTATACCAGCCGAGGTCAACCAGTTAGGGAAATTCCAACAATTAAATATTAAATCGTATAAAACATGAAGTCACTTCAATCATAAAGTTCGTTCAATTAGTTAAGTTTACACGTGATTAAAAAAATACAACACCATGACATATGTAATTTAATAGTAACAAATCAAATTTAAAACACTATTTTTTTTTAAGATTAAGTAAATTACATTTAAAATATACGAAAATATAAAATTCAATTTATAAGTTATGTATTTTGTTGTTGTATAGGAACCGGGAGAGATTGAGCAAGAGTTTGCCGAAATAGGAAGCAAAAATGTGTTCAAAAACATCCTATCATCTCGAAACAGTGGGCCAAGTTATCTCCCAAAGGGTAATCCATTTCCAGATAATAATATTCCAATCACTTTGCCATCGTGGGTGAGTGAAGAAGATGTTGATTACTATGCTACCAAATACGATGCTGCTGGCTTCACCGGCGCTTTGAACTACTACCGAGCCCTCACCATGTTAGTTTCCTTTCTAAATCGGAGCTCGGTTTGATCGATCGAAGTTTGTTCAAGCTCGTTTAGTAAAGCTTGCTAATTAAGCAAATCAAGGTTGAGCATGTATAGTTACGTACATTCGCCTCGTTAGCTCGTGAACAAGCTCGTTAAGTGGTGTAGTTTGAAGATATAAATTTATTAATTAGTCGATACGCCTTTTAATATATATATATATATATATAGATGAGAGATAGAGTTAATTAGGTAATTTCATATGATATGATTATATAATCATATGAAAGTACCTAATTAACTCTATTTTTAATATATAAAAGTAGTCGTTGTTATTATTATTATTATTATTATTATTATTATTAAAAGATAAAAAAATAGCCATTATTTCACGAATTTATCTATTTCGCGATTTTCAATTCGTGAAATGAGGGGCTATTTTGTTTATCTTTTAACGAATCAATTTTTATTTTTATTATATGAGAATGATTATTTTGATATATTTTCTCTTATTATTATTGTGAATAACATCATATTCTTTTTATAAAAAAAAAATCAATATTTTGAACATAAATCCAAATTTAGAAAGTTTATTTGAGCTAAATTAAGCTTGTAAGGCTCCAAGTATTCTGTGTCCAAAGTTGAGTCTCGGCTTGATAATTAACGAATCAAGTTTGATGACGTCAGTATTTGGATCATTTCAGTTTGACACCCCTAATTATATAACATGGAGATTATTATTTTTTCCCTTTTTTTCTTTTCCGGGTTGTAGAAACTGGGAGCTGACGGCGCCATGGACCGGATCTAAGATCCAAGTGCCGGTGAAATTCCTCGTCGGGGATCTCGACCCGTCGTACAACGCCCCCGGCGCCAAAGACTACCTTCTCAAAGGTGGATTCAAGGAAAATTGCCCATTGTTGAAGAAGGTTGTTGTGATGGAAGGTGTTGGCCATTTTATCCAAGAAGAGAAGCCTAATGAAGTTAATCAACATATTCTTTCCTTCTTCAAGAGCTATTCTTCTTCCTCTACCTCATGCTGTTCAACATTATGAGGGTCGTATCCCCTTAATTAATATGGGATATTATACCTTTTTATCGTGTTTTATTTTAATTTATGTGTTTTCAGTGTGTGTTTGGACATGTATTTTTAAGAATGCGTTTGCTTCGAGTGATAAACGTGTAAAATATACCTATGACATACACTCTAATATATTGTTACCACAAAATGTAAATTCTTTTATAAAGCAAAAGTTTGATATGGTATTCGTTATAAATTTGGCTATACATTCCAAAATATATATTATTTTGTAAAGCAAAAGTTGGTTATAGTATATGTAGATATCACAATCAGATATAATACGTATTCTTTTTTTCGAATTCGGTATGATAGAATAGTAGAGTTTGAACCCTAGACCTCTCACTTATAAAGTGAAGATCGCACTACTTAGATGTCTCTACGGGAATATCTAATATGTAGCAAACTAGACCAAACACTGAATAGTATATTTATGACTTGTAACAGTTACCAAATCTCTAAAAATTTAAGATCCTAGATGGAATACACCAAAATCAATGTTGAATTCAAGATTCCAAGTATTTACCCTCTACTCAAAGAAGGAAAAAGATTCCAAGTGTTAGAAAAAGAAGAAAAGGGAAAAGAAAAGATAAATGACCGGCCCAATAAACTCTACATAATCTAATGGGCTTGGTTGGGCCTCCCAAGAATAATTTCAGGAAAGCCCAACAAATTTTAACATAGATTTATTTGCACTAGACGTTGGAATATATCCGAGTGACTCAATAATAGACTTGCTCTTAAAATGACTAATTAAATAAATAATTGAATTATTTGACCACCAAATGATTATTGACAATTTTAAAAAGTTTGGACACATTTGGTCTTCGGTGTAGACGTTCACGACATTATAATCTGATATATTTTCCTTCTAATAATGAAATTCATTAATTAAACTTCCTTCATATCACATATTGATTACATTTCGTGGGATGAATTTAAGCTTATCGTGTTTGCACTTTTGTAGAAAAATTCTCATTTACGATGATGCACCGTGTTATAAATTCATCCAATGTCCAACTTAATCACACAATTAACAAACTCTAATCCCACATTTACGCTTAATCCAAATTAAAAAAAATGGACCAAATCGAGCACAAATCACTAAGCCTAAACGGGCTCAACATCCACGTGGCAGAAGCGGGCCGGGGCCCGCTCGTCCTCTTCCTCCACGGCTTCCCGCAATGCTGGTACACGTGGCGCCGCCAGCTGGCATTCTTCGCGGCCCGCGGCTACCGCGCCGTGGCGCCGGACCTCCGCGGCTACGCCGACACGACCGGCGCGCCGCCTAGCCGGCCGGAGAAGTTCACCGTGCTACACGCCGTCGGCGACGTGGCGGCGCTGATCGACGCTGCGGCGCCGGCGCCGGGGGAGAAAGCGCTCGTGGTGGGCCATGATTGGGGGGCTTTGGTTGCGTGGGCCCTATGCTTGTATCGGCCCGATAAGGTTCGGGCCGTGGTGAATCTGAGCGTTTTTTACACGCCTAGAAGCCCGGTTATTGGGCCCGTTGAGAGGTTCCGAAGGCTCTATGGAGATGATTATTATATTATCCGATTTCAGGTTTTTGCCTCTTTTTTTTTATTAGTTTAAATTTGTTCTTTCATACAATTTTTTTATTTATTAATTCTTAATTATTTTTATATTAAGAGGCTTTTAATTTTTTTATTAGTGATATACACGGTTGAATTATAATTCTTTAAAAATGCACGAACAAAGTTATTATTATTTTTAAATATACTACACAAAAAATAATTTGCCTAGACAATTGTTGGATGGCGCCGAGGCGTACATCAGATCTTTTTATCCCAATTTTGGAGTCCATTACATGTCTCACTTTCATTTTTTCTAACTTTTGGTCAATTTTAATTTCTAATTAATGTGTTAATATAGTAAGATTATTAATTAGGATTCATCGATCTATGTTAGAGTGTATAATTGATTTTTTATATTTAATTTATATTTTTTAGTTTATAAATATTATTTGATTGATTATTCTAAAATTATGGTATAATTTTTTTAAAATTTTTATTTTTTATAATGAATATAAATATAGTTTATTATTATATAAAAAAAATTATTCATAAATAAAGTTATTAAAATAGTAAAGTTACTAGTAGGAGTGTAGGACACTGTAAGGCTCAGAAAATAATGGAACAAAGAATTTGATGCGGCGTGGTTATGTCCCTAAATATTAGTAGGATATTTCTCCAATCCTATCCCTTCCAATGGGATAGCATAAATCAACCAAATTAACACGTTATAAAAGTTATCAATGGTCTTGAGATATCTTAGTGTTTCAATCTATTTGAGGAAATAATGGATTATCTTATACTATTTCGAAATCTCATATAATTTTTTTGCATGGAATTTTATTTCGAGCTAATGAAGTGCAAAATAAAGATAGATGCTCAATAGTGTGTGTGTTGGCTTAGTGGTAGGAGGTTAGTTTCCGGGAGTCCTCCGTGACGCGGCCTTTATTGTTTCTGCATTTAATTATCAAAAAAAGAAAAAGAGATAGATGCTCAATAGTATTTACTAATTTTACATGTGTGGATCTATTGGTATACTTCATTAATTCTTCCTTAATTTGTATACAACTCAAAAGAAAGTTCTTATTCATGGTTTCTTTTTTCAGTTGCTACCTTCTTATGCTGTCTATATGTTACATGGAGTACTATATATTTGTTCTTGTAGGAACCGGGACAAATTGAACACGAGTTTGCCCAAATAGGAACCAAAAATGTCTTAAAAAACATCCTAACATATCATAAACCAACTCCACTTTTCCTTCCAATGGATAAGCCTTTCCCCAATACTCCAATCACTTTACCATCGTGGCTATCCGAAGAAGATGTTGATTACTACGCTAGCAAATTCGACGCCGCCGGCTTCACCGGAGCTTTGAACTACTATCGAGCCCTCGACATGTTAGTTTCCTTTTTTTATTTTTGCTTACTCGAACCCCTAGTCCTATCTCATTCGTTTGTGTTTGATTTATTACTGAATTACGTATAATAGAACTCGAAGATTATTTTTTTTCTTTCTTTTTTCTTTTCCGAATTGTAGAAATTGGGAGCTGACGGCGCCATGGACGGGATCTAAGATCCAAGTGCCGGTGAAATTCCTCATCGGGGATCTTGAGCCGGCCTACAACGCCCCCGGCGCCAAAGACTACGTTCACAAAGGTGGATTCAAGGAAAATTGCCCTTTGTTGGAGGAGGTTGTTGTGATGGAAGGTGTTGGTCATTTTATCCAAGAAGAGAAGCCTAATGAAGTTAATCAACACATTCTTTCATTCTTCAAGAACTATTCTTAATTAGGATAGTCTCTTGTAAATGGGATCTTATATTTTATTGCCGTGTTTGAATCTCGTGTTTTATTTAATTTGTCTATTTGCAGCACATGTGGGGTAGTGTATTTTCTAGAGGACTTAGTTTTCTTCGAGTGATAAAAGTGTATAATATATGGCAAAAACTCTTGTATCCCCGATATATATATATATCACCTTATAATTTAGAATGATGGGGATATGATGGTTATATACTTTGAGTGATGTATATATACATCAGTGTATAAGAGTCCACCTCATAATATATTTGTGACATTTTCTTGTGTATATTGTATAAGATTAACGTGATATGTTTGATTAATGAGATATGATCTATATTATATTTGATAGGATAAAATGAAGTATGTATAATACGTAATCCATTTGGTAAAGTGTATTATAAAATTATGTATAATTAACTTTATTATAGTTATAACTTATAAGTTGTATTGCGTAATAAATAAGACACTGAAATATCATAGATATTTTATATACCTTAACTTAATCACGCGAACCAATATATACGAGATCCTATAGTAAACTCTCCAAAAAGATTAAACAATTAGTTTATTTTTGGGGATTATTCACGAGTTGTTATTTTGTGAATTCATTGTGGTTATCTCTTGATTTCTGTATCAGCTATTGTTCTGACTTTTGAGGTCAACTATAATAAGGGGATTTCCAGACATTAAATATTAAATCGTGTCTATAAATTAATATGTTGAAGTCACTTCAATTATATAGTCATCATCTCGGGCAATCAAATGTTAATTCGTGCCTGCAAATAAAAATTAAAGTTAGTTGATCAATTGTATTCAGTTTACATGTGATAAAATTATATGTAACTTAATAGTAATAAATCTAATCCTTTTACTTAGGATTACGTAAATTACATTTTAGAATACCAAAATATATGAAATTACGGCAACGACATAATTCATAAATTACCGAAATTCAACTAAATTACTTGATATAGACATTGGCTAGTTAGTTACGTTCTAGCTCGTTTGTTTGATTGATTATTGAATGATATTTAGAACGTGGAGATTAATTTCTTCTTCTTTTTCCCTTTTTCTTTTTCGAGTTGTAGAATTTGGGGAAAAAGATTACAAGTGTTGCAGAAAAAGAAGAAATAAAAATGAAAGAGATAAATGGCCATCGTTTTAACTTCAAAACTCAGTTTCATTGGCCCAATAACACTATATATATCCTATCCTAGTCATGACTGGATAGACACACAGTAAATATGACTAATCAAATAAATAATCGAATTATTTGATTACCAAATTAATAAGGTTTCGATCTAGAAGACGATTGGGCAAGCTTATTCTAAGTAATTTATTAGTTGGTGTATTCCTTCGAAAAGAAAAGGAAACATAGTATTTTATGAAAGAAAATAGTATTTAAATCTTATAACATGCAGGTCGTATTTTATTTTAAAAATTTAAGTTGATTGAGTGCTGGAAAGTTGAGCTTATACGACGTTAGCAGTCAAAAGTTGTATTCACAATTACTAATATATACTAACAAATTTGCTGGATAGGATAATCCTCTTGTGGAAAAAGTTGGGATTCCTTTGCTTTTTTCTTAAAGTGATAAGAAGCTCCTAATTTTATTTGAGGAGCTAATAAGACCTTTGCTTTCGAAAATACATTTTTATTAATTAATTGCTCTCCCCACTAGCAATTTTAATCCTCGATCAATCTAATTGTTTATTCAAAATTCATTATCATAACATAAAAACTTTGTCTACCTTCTAACAGATAAAGATAGTATCTATCAAATTGTACTCAAATTTCAATTGAAGCTCATTTTTAATAATTAATATACGTACGATTGAGTGTAGCTAATATTTTCTTGTTAATTAGGTATATTTTAAATTCAAAATTTGATTCATTAAACAATACCACACAAATAAGACTGTCACTTATAATTAAAAGGAGATAAAAAAAAATAAAAATAAAAGTCTAAAGTTGCGCCAATAACATTGGACGTTATCCTTTTTCAATTATAATCTTTTTCCTTCCATAACACCACAACCACAATATTATTTACACAATCATTGAAATTCTCGACCCCATTTCTATCGATTTGTTTGTCACATTCTTTCTTTTTTCTTTGAGAAGCATGTTTGTCACACTCCTAAAGCTAAAGCAAACCTTTGGTATCATACAATATATATGAGGAATTTGTTTATTTTAATTCTATGAAATTTTCTAGAATACTTTTTATTTCTTGCCGTTTATCTTTATAAAACCACTCTGTCACAAAGTGTAAATGGTAATTAACAAAACTACATATGAGGTACACTTTTTTTTTTTGAAAAACTTCTTTATATTCTTTTTATTCTAAAGTCTATATCTTTTGATTTTAGTTATTTTCTTTCCTCTTCTTTCTCAACTTTTTTACTCTTTTCCTTCTCAGCCTTCCTTGAACTAAATCACAATAAACTTTTAAACCATCTACTTCCATAGAGAAAGAAGGACTTAATAGGCGTGATTAATTCTTTGTGTAATTATATATATTTAAACTAACAAATTCCATGAAAAATATATATGATGATTTTATTACACATCAATCGTTTAGAATCAATCTCTTTCAATAATTATAGATAAAAACAAATATAGCAACATCATATTGTTTGCATCTCAATAGATGAAGATAGCTCTAGAAATAATTCAATTAACCAATAGAAGACCTAAATTTGTAACCAAGGGAATAATGAAATGTCTATTGTTATTTGTCACTATCCCTCCACCGATTTAAGCATATCGTGGCGGTCACAAAGTTCAACAGAAAAAAATCGATCAAATAAATTAGTTGTCAATGATCATGACATGTATCATCAATATACTTTTTGAAATTAAGGATAGTCCCGTGGTTGTAGAAAAAAAAAATAACTTTTTGAATTAAATTTTACAATAGTGTATCTAGAAATTAACAACTTCTACATTACCAATTCATTAAATAAAAACTTGTAACAAGAAAAAGGCGATTCCGTCGCCCCCGACCCGACAAGAATGGTGGAGGGGTTAAATCATGGTAACTCAACGGCCCATTAGGTGAGGGAAACTATGCCTGATGCCTACAAGGAGCTATTCCTCATATTGGAGGAATAAAATTCCCACACTGCGATTGCCATAATATGTAAATAGGAGTAAGTGAGTCCAATTTATGGTAAGAAGCTAGGTATGTACCCAATATCTAATCATCACATCTTCAATAATAAAAAGTTAGATTATCTAATTTTTTCAGTTCAAAAAAGCTACCATTAGAACTATAACGAAAGTATCCCGTGCAAAACGAGCATAGTATTAGTGGCCCATGTGAAAGTGCAAACTCCTATTTCCACACAAAGAATCAATTCCATTTCCTCTCATGGACCACTTCTCTACTTAAAAGGCAAGAGCCATCTCAATTGAAACTTGCAAGTTTTAACCACTCCAAACCCTAACTAATGGTGATTAGCAAACCCTAATCCCACATTTAATCTAATCCCCCTTTCCCTTATCCACCAATATAGCCTCACCACCACACACTCTCACACACCAAATTAAAAAAAAATAAAAATGGATCAAATAGAGCACAAAACACTGAGCCTAAACGGGCTCAACATCCACGTGGCGGAATCGGGCCGGGGCCCGATCATCCTCTTCCTCCACGGCTTCCCGGAATGCTGGTACACGTGGCGCCGCCAGCTGGCGTTCTTCGCGGCCCGCGGCTACCGCGCCGTGGCGCCGGACCTCCGCGGCTACGCCGACACCACCGGCGCGCCGGCGGGCGATCCGGCGAAGTTCACCACGCTGCACGTCGTCGGCGACGTGGTGGCGCTGATCGACGCCGTGGCGGCGCCGGCGGGGGAGGCGAAGGTGTTCGTGGTGGGCCACGATTGGGGGGCGATGATCGCGTGGGCCCTGTGCCTCTACCGGCCCGATAAGGTTCGGGCTTTAGTGAATATGAGCGTTGCTTTTAGCCGTCGAAGCCCGGTTAAGAAGCCCATTGAGACGTTGCGCAGCTTTTATGGGGAGGAATATTATATTGTCCGATTTCAGGTTTTTCGATTTTCCCCCCTTTTTTAATTAGTTTAATATTAAGTTCGTTAATCGTTAGTTGATTCGAATACTATTTGGTTTTCTTCTTTTCTTCAAATTCGAGATTTAAGAGAAGACTTAATTTGGATTTATTATCCCATACATTTTCTCATTAATTCTATTTTGAATATTTATTAATGAAGTGCAAAAGGATAATATTGTGTGGGTGATTAGTGTTTACTACTTTTATATGCTTAGATATAGGACGGACTGAATGATGTGTTGGTCACCATCCGTAAGCAATATAATATTTTTCGGTCAAATTGACATTACCTTTTTTGCTAGACATTTATTTTGATAAATTTATAGTTTAAAAATTAATGCTTGATTTGTTCTTTTTCTATCTTAAAAATAACAAATAAAAGGAATGAATTCAAGCATTAATTTTGTAAGTTGGATTAGTGATGTCAATTAAAATTATTAAGGTATTATAATGAAATAAAACAATGTCTAAAATGAAAAGGAATGTAGGTGGTACTTATGAAAAGTGCTCACGGATGATGAGTGACACGTCATTCCTACGTGAAGGACATAATTCATTTTAATTTCTTATATGGATATTATTGTGGATCTTGGACTCGATTTGAATCGATAATTTTTGGTTACATTTTTGGATCTTCATTTTTGAAATCAGGATACGGCCCATTATCATCCCTATTCATCTTATACACAACTAAATAAAGAACTTTTCCATAAATAATTTTTCATTTAGGACATTCTTATTGTATTTATGTCTGGATTTAGATTTTACATAATTTAGTCGTTATTTATGTATTTGTCAGATTCACATTAATTTATTTGTTTTTTTCCTAGCTACATGGTTTGGTCCTAATTCCACCGAAATTCACATTCTCTGTTGAGTCAGTTGAAATAAGATTGAACAACAAATGACATATTTTCATAAGTATTTACTCTTTTTGTTCTTTCTACAACTTGCAGGAACCAGGCAAGATTGAGCAAGAATTTGCTCAAATAGGAACCAAAAATGTGTTGAAAAACATCCTAACATATCGAAAACCGGGCCCACTTATCCTCCCCAAGGATAAGGCATTCCCAGATGCTCCAATCACTCTACCACCATGGCTAACTGAAGAAGAAGTTGATTACTATGCTAGCAAATACGATGCCGCCGGCTTCACCGGAGCTTTGAACTACTATCGAGCCCTCGACACGTTAGTTTTCGCTTCACTCTCGTTTGCTCCATTTCCTCGATCTTGACATGTATGTTGGCTGGCTAGTTCTGGTTGCCCGGGTTTTAATAAAGTTACATGATAGTAGTTGTGAGTAAAGAAATTAAAAGAATTTATGGTTTTCTAGAAAAGGAATGAACACATTCTCGTGGGACGGATCAAAATGAAAAATTGAGCACACTATTCAGGGACGGTGGGAGTAGTAAAAACGAATTGTAGGCATGGATTCATCCCTGATTGAAATGATATCGAGCTTTAGAAGTTGTGTTAGACTCTAAGCTAGGACGGGTTTGATTAAATTAGAATCCGAGCGTTTACTTTGAGCGATATGATAGATTGATAAAATATATAATTGAGTATTTGAAGGATAAGATGGTCGAATAAGTTCAGAATTAATCAGTCCTCATTAGTCCACGCTCCTGTCCATGTTCACTAATATACCATATCCTATTACTCAATGTAAATGGTAGATTAGTTTGGATTATCATTCTTTTTTCTTTGAACTATAGAAATTGGGAGGTGACGGCGCCATGGACGGGAGCCACGGTCCAAGTGCCGGTGAAGTTCATGGTCGGAGATCTCGACCTAACCTACAATGCTCCCGGCACGAAAGACTACATTCACAAAGGTGGGTTCAAGAAGGATTGCCCTTTGTTGAAGGAGGTTGTTGTGATGGAAGGTGTTGGCCATTTTATCCATGAAGAGAAGCCTGATGAAGTTAATCAACACATTCTTTCTTTCTTCAAGAGCTCGGCCTCTTCCTCCTTCTGCTCGACACTGTGAAGGTCGTCTCTTGTCGAGATCCTTTATTCACATCGTGTTTTAATCTCGTATTTTATTTAATTTGGAAATTCTAAATGTGTGTGTGATGTTATGGTGTGCATATGTTTGTGAAGATGAAATAAAGATTATAAAATGCAATTAACTAAATAATTTTATGTTTGTGTTTTCCATGTTGCATGACCGATTAAATAATTTTAATATAGATTATAAAATGCAATTAACAAGAAAACATGGATCAAATCATTATTGAAAAAATTTAGATCTTTAATATTTTTTTGAGGTAATATTCTGCATTTTGAGAAGCAAAATCATCAACATCATCATAGTCAAGTTTTTCCAAAACCTCATTTTTCAAGCATAAATTTAACTTTTCTAGAGACTATATAACTCATACTCCATATGATTTGATTAATTCTAATTTTAAAAAAATTAATTTTTATTGAAGTTACACTAAACAAGTAAATGATATAGTCAATAATATTATGTACATAACATTAGGAAAGAAAGAGCCAAACATCAAATAATAATACATGTAAACTTTTTATGTTTTATTTTTAATAAAGATAATTAAATATTTTTAAAATTTTGGGGCTCTAGGCAAAGGTCCAATTTTTCTAGGTATTGAATCTTATACGTGTATTATTATAGTACAATTTTTCTAGGTAAATAATTATAAACCTATTGAGTGAGACGTTAGAAAACGGTGGTAAATCAGTCAAAAAAGCTACTCAAATCTATATTGGTCTTAAGACTTTGTATGATCTATGCCACATTAATTAAATAATTTATCACATAAACTAGGTAGTTCGACAGTGGAGCACAAAACGTGATAATCATTTTTTAACAGTGGATCTCAGCTGCGCTAACAGAGTTTACACATGTATGAATATGATCTAATTCATGGGCGATCTTGCTAATAATTAAATTTATGAGCTAACATTAATTATCCATCAAACTTTATTTCTTATCCAACAAAAATGAATAAAACTATACTTATTTTCAGAAATAAATGTATCATTTTTAAATAAAATAATGAACACACGAACATATACATAAAAAGAAAAGTTGAGTTAATCATAGTTTATAATCCGGCCTTTTAAACTCTTTTCAAATTTATCAAAATTTTATAAAATATCAATTTTATACCTAATCTTTTATAGTTTTTCAAAATTATCCCGATCTTTGCAAAATAACAATTTTATAATTAACCTTTCACAATTTTTTTCATATCAATCGTAACCTTAATTTAAATAATTACTACAACTTATATTTTCCAGAAACAAATTATTTCAGCATGCATCAAAATTTATTTTTTACTATGTAAACTTGCTAAATACCTATCTATTCGATAAATAGTTGTTATTAATAATTTTTTAAAGATTTTTTTCTTGTACATATTACTATTGTATGTACTTTAAGCAGGAGACTAGGAGAGTACAATACACAACACACGGAATTTTTTTTAAAGAAAGCGAATATTCAAATTTAAAATTTTTAGCAACATTAATTACTCTAATCGTTTATAAATATAAGATAGTAACTTTTAGTCTTACACTTTTATTCAATAGCATTGCAAAACTTTTGAAAATATTTTAAAAAATTAAATATAAAAATTGATATTTAATATTCAGATATATTTGAATAAATCGATAAGGTATACAATTAAATTTGCAAAAATTATTTAAAGACTGGTAAAATTGATATTTTGTACAAATTGAAATATATATTTAAAAAAAGTACAAAAGCTCGGAATAAAAATTATAACTAATTTTAAAACAAAATCATCATTAAAAGAATTGGTTGGTAGATAATAAGATAAGCTCATAAGCATGTGATGTGACTATGTGAGTCTGTGAGGTAAAATGACATGCGACGAATTCGAAAAATCAAAAAATTAAAAATAAACTATAGAGATTGGTTGGTAGATAATAAGATAAGCATGTGAGGTTTAACCACCCACACAACCCACGACTCATAATACCAAATTATTTTTATTCCATTTACACATTATCAATTTTTTTTTATTAAACCCATGCACTGTCTAAAATATATTATCTCCTCTCACTATACTTGACACCATACTTTTGGACACGAATATTAAGAAAAATTATATTTTGTATGTAAAATGGTGGAATCCACTAATTTAAAGGTATTTTTCAAGGTAAAATTATTTCTTTTTTGGCTCGTGCCATTAGTAATGGAACAACCAAAATGATAAATATGTCAAGTATAGTGGGACGAAGGGAATAACACTTCTTCCGTCCCATTAGTAAGGACACACACACACTTGCCATTTTAATTTGTCATATTAATAATGATAAAAATTGTAAAAAAAATTGCCTTCAAAAAGTGGTCACTGGTCAACATCATAGTTCCACCACTTTACACGTAAAAACACTAATTATTAATTTCCGTGCCCAAAAGTGAGTAACATATTTTTTTTGGGGGGGGACGGAGAGACTATAATATATCCTAAAATAAAATAAAATCATCATAAAAACATAAATAATTTGATGGAGATTGGTTGGTTGGTACTATAGATAATAAGATAAGCATGTGACAAATTAGAAAAAAAGAAATAAGCATCACTACCTGAACTCACTCATCAGTCATCTCCACCGCCGCCGGCGAGCAACAGCAGCGAAAAAAAAAAATGGAGAAAATCCAGCACAAAATGATACCAGTCAACGGCCTGCAGATGCACGTGGCGGAGCTCGGCGAGGGCCCCTTAATCCTCTTCGTCCACGGCTTCCCGGAGCTCTGGTACTCGTGGCGGCACCAGATGTCGTTCTTCGCGGCGCGCGGCTACCGCGCGGCGGCGCCGGACATGCGGGGCTACGGCGAGACCACCGGCGCGGCGATCGGGGAGCCGTCGAAGTTCAGCGTTATGCACCTCGTCGGCGACCTGATCGCGCTGCTCGACGCCATCGCGGGGGATGCAGGCAAGGTGTTTGTTGTTGGGCATGACTGGGGCGCCTACGTGGCGTGGCACCTCGCGATGTATAGGCCCGATCGAGTGAGGGCTTTGGTGAATCTCAGCGTGCCGTTCATGCCCAGGAATCCGGAGATGGATCCGGTGGAGATGTTTCGGAAGCTGTATGGGGAGGATCACTACATCTGCAGGTTTCAGGTTTGGGGATTAGTTTTGTTGCTTGTTTTTGAATTTTTGGTTGACTTTTTGAGGTGAAGATTTGATTTTTGGGGGAGATTTGGGTCTGGTTAGAATCTTACTTAGTTTGAGAAAGATTTCTTACTTTCTATGGATCTTGTTTAGATTCTTGATTTTGCTCTTGGGGGAGGTGTGTGTTTATTTTTTTTGAGCTAAAGATTTGATTTTTGGAGGGAGATTTGGGGTGGTTTGGATGTTCTTGAATTTTTAGAATCTTACTTTAGTTTTTGAAAAAGATTTCTTAGTTTCTATGAATCTTGTTTAGATTCTTGATTTTGCTCTTGGGGGAGGTGAGTGTTTATTTTTTTTGAGCTAAAGATTTGATTTTTGGGGGAGATTTGTGGTTGGTTTGGATCTCGAGTTTGCTTTCTTCTTGAATTTCTTGAATCTCACTTAGTTTGGAACAGATTTATCACTTGGTTTGATTCTTGTTTAAATTCTTGATTTTGCACTTAAAGGTGTGCTTTTGGAGGAGGTTTGTGGTTGAAATTTTTTGCATCAAAAATAGAATAATTTGCTTGATTTAAGTTGTATTCCATTGTTGACTTTTTTTTTTTGTCCCTTCAAGATCGTAAATTATTGATTGGGTTATACAACATTGGTTTATTTCTTGGAGTGTGCTTGGATTATTCGGTTGGTGGTTGTTTGAATGGATATGCTTTTAGTGGTATTTACTAGTCATAATAATTGATAAGGTTGGATTGATTTGTTTTATCCAAATTACTCTCTTGTATGCTTTATTGGACAACAATCGTGGGATATCTTAAAGGGCAATTGCATAAATTTTGGAATATTGGTTGGATATGAATTTGGCCTAAAAAGATGTCTTTGTTTTTATCCTCTTTTTTGGCACAATTATTTAGGAAGTTGTATTTTTGTGTTTAAAGTAGTAGGATCCACTAGCATTTGAGGTTTTTTCCAAGACAAAATTAATTTATTTTCTGAATACTAGCCAAGTCAAATGTGACAAAATGAAATACTTACAAAGTTAAATGAGATAGAGGGAGTATATTTTATAAGAGTAAATGTCCCCTTAAAGTAAAGACTAGTGAAGAAAGAGCCATGGATTTTAGATTTTGTTGTAGTTTTTTCAATCCCACCATCAAACCCTTGTTAAATCCTTACCTATATATCTCATGTTTAGTATGCCTCACTTCTTGGAAACAATATTTTCCAATCTTGGAGGCAAACTTTAGATGCAAAATGCAAGCTATCTACTAGCAATTTGTAAAATCACCATGATACATTAAATTCATGGACATATTCATTGTGAATTTGCAGGAACCTGGTGATATAGAGGCTGAGTTTGAGAAGGTTGGCACGAAGGAGGTTCTCAAGAACATCCTTTCGTTCCGGGAGCCGGCTCCGTTTTTCTTCCCCAAGGGCAAAGGATTCATCTACTCCGTTGATAGGGCGCCTTGGTTGACGGAGGATGATCTCGATTACTATGTTAGCAAGTTTGAGAAGACCGGTTTCACCGGAGCAGTGAACTACTATCGCGCCTTTCGCTTGTGAGTATATTCCCTCATTGCTTGTGATTTTTTTGAGTTTAAACTAGGTTTGTTGTGTTCATCACTTTAGCTAGAAATTGCATTAGGCATCTTCTTTTGATGTTGCACAACATTTGGAGTTATGGGTTTAATCGAACCGAGCCGAGTTGATTATTGCCAAGCTCAAGCATGACTTGGTTAGTATGGAGTCGAGGTCTAGCTTTGTTTATCGAAGTAGCTAGGCTCCTTAGTTTATTTGAGTTTAATTGAATAGATGGATTTTCTAAATTTTGAAAATTAATTTTGAAATATTCGTCATTTTCTTTTAAATATAAACTAGTTTACTAAGAAAATAATATATACAAAAATCATTATTTTCTTACTATAGTAATTAATGGAGTATAAAATGTAAGTTGTACTAAGTAATTAATATCCCCTCTGTCCCACAAAATTAGATTTTTAGTTAGTTTTTGGAAAGTCCCAAAATTTAGTCCAATTAATTTCTTATTTGGAATAGTATTAAAACATTCCTCTAGTAAAACAATCTAATTCAATGTTTGTGAAAATTTATGTGGAGCAAAATATGTTTTCGAAGGAACATTACATGTATTTTCATAATCTATATGAAAATGGGAACTAATTTTGTGAGAACGTAGCGAGTATTTTTCAAGTTGAACACACTAGCTAAATGATCTTGCTCACGAGCGAATGAGCCGAATGTGATCAAGCTGAAGTTTGACCGGTTTGTCTAACAAACCAATTTTATCGAGCCGATATCCGATCAGCTCAGCTCATTTACAACCCTATCTGAACTCGATGCCCCCTATTTTGTAGACAATTAAGTTTGTTAATCTATCTTTTCCCTTTACAGGAATTGGGAACTGAACGCTCCTTGGTCCGGAGCCGGAGTAACGGTGCCCTCGAAGTTTATCACCGGGGAATTCGACCTCGTCTATCATATCCACGGCACGAAAGATTTCATCCACGGGGGCGGGTTCAAGAAATTCGTGCCGTTGTTGGAGGACGTCGTCGTGCTCGAAGGCGCTGCTCACTTCGTCAATCAAGAGAGGCCAGATGAGATCAACGAACATATTCTTGCTTTTATTAAGCAGTTCTAATCGCTCCCATCAAAATAATCACTGCAATGAGCTAAGTTTACACCGTAATGAATACCATAATTAGATTAATAGGAACGATAATTTCCTAATATCTCCTAATAAATGGTATGTGATTATTTCCCATAATAAAAGGATAATATAAGCCGAATATTGTATCTCAATGGTATTCCCCGCCTTTTATTTTTCAATATATATTTGTAGATCAAGGTTCGAATTTTCGCTATTTTTCTCCTTTGAAATCATGGCATGAGACCCTTGACTCGGGCATTAACCGTTCAGCTACCAGGCTAACACGTAAATGTTAGTTAACAACTAATTTATAGAAACTTAATACTTTAAAATTTTGAAATTCTATCATCTTCAAATTCAATTTGTGTATGATAAGTTTTCATGTCCATATTACAATTTGACATGGGAATTTCAAATAAGTAGTTTCCATGGGTGTAGCTTTGCATTAATCAATGGAGAGGGATTTTACACTATTTTGTTTGGTTTTCCGTCAAAGTAATCACGATTCACAAGTGATCGATTTTATGACTATAACTATTCTTTTAAAAAAGACTCTTTAACTATAGTATTAAATTTCTTTTACGTTTTGAACAATTATTGTTCATGGTAGAATATGAGTTGAAAATAGTTTTGGTTTCTAGAAAGTCGGCGTTCCAAAATAAATTAGATTATCTACCATGGAATATTAGTTATAGTGGAATTATTAAGATTATCTACCTTTCAAAGTCGGTATTACTACATTCAAAACCAAAATTCTTATTTTGATTTTGTGGGCATCAAATTTAGTACTCACTCCTTGTTTAAATAAGTGTAGGATCATTACTTAATTTGCACAAACCAATGGAATATACAAATTTACTTTTTACCCCTAATTATTACAAAGAATCCATGTTTGAGTGTTCTATGATTCTATCACTCTATGATATAATGAACGCTAATTAATATTTGTCATTTCATTTAAAAGAAATGCAAAATGGATATATACGATATGAACCAATATAAACCGTCAGTTAGGTTAGTATCCTAACAAATAATCTTGATATATACTAGAGCATTAAAACTTAAAATTGAATCATTTAAAATTGGAACAAAAAAGCATAACACGAGATGAGACATGAGACATCAAAGTGGAATCGAGAACACAAAAATTCACGTACGAATATCATTAAAGTATCATTTATAATTAAGAAAAATATCATTATCTGCATATACAGACGTCCACACAAGAGACTACTAGCTCGATCGAGAATTCCACATGCAAATCGGACCCCATGGCCATGAGCAAACTTGATCTGAAGTGTAAGACTAGACGAGGTTAAAAATGTCATTTTCCACTTTGTCATGGTCAAAATTAGACTTTGACCAAACAAATTCAAACCCTAAATCCCTATTCTAATTTTCGCGGCAAATCAACATCCAGATCACAAATCCCCAAAATCTCCGATCTCTTCTTCCCCACCTCGCAGCCAAAAATGGAGAAAATCACACACAGAAACATCGCCGTCAACGGCATCAGCATGCACGTGGCGGAGATCGGCGAGGGGCCCCTAATCCTCTTCCTCCACGGCTTCCCGGAGCTCTGGTACTCGTGGCGGCGCCAGATGGTCTTCGCGGCGGAGCGCGGCTACCGCGCGGTGGCGCCGGATCTGAGGGGCTACGGCGGCACCGCCGGAGCTCCGCCCGACGATCCGACGAAGTTCACGATGCTCCACCTCGTCGGCGACGTGATCGCGCTGCTCGACGCCGTGGCGGCGGATGCAGGCAAGGTGTTTGTTGTTGGGCATGACTGGGGGGCCAACGTGGCGTGGCACGTGTGCCTTTTCCGGCCGGATCGGGTGAGGGGGTTCATGTGCATCGGCGTGCCGTATTTTCCGAGGAATCCGGAGATGGATCCGGTTCAGATGATGAGGAAATTCTATGGTGATGACCATTATATATGCAGATTTCAGGTACACTTCTTGATCCTCTGTTTTTATACTCAGTTTCTTCTTTTATCTTCTTCCACTATTTGAGTACCCCAAAACGTCGTCGCACAATCTACGAAGCGGAGCTCAGTTGGTAACACGTTTTTCTTTAAACCAATAGGTTGAGGGTAATAATCTTGGATGTGTGAGTGTGAGTTGTAATTTATATATATATATAATAAAAGGAACATAAGTATAGGAGAGTGTGAATTATAATCTAAAAAAAGTTCGGGAGTTCGAGTAATCTTAGATGCATGAGTATGAGTTGTGATCTAAAATAAAAATCGTTGTGTCACTTGTATTTGATGGGTTCGGATCCAAGTGTCGTACTGTAAAATTTGTTATTTTCAAATAAAATTATGGATAATATCATAATTACTACTCCTATTATAACAAAGTTGAAATTTAAAAAAAAGTAATATACCTTACTTATAAATTAATCAACTCTAATAATTAATAAACAAATGAATTGAAATTAAATGTTAAAGAAAAATTATATATCCTAATTATGTATCATATGAAGAAGAAAATTGTCAAGGATGAGGGAGGATTTTCGGGGAGAAAGATTGGATTTTTGGAGGAAAAAACAGAGATTTAGGAGGAAAAAAGATTTTGAGGATTTGTTGGTGATGGAAAAAATGGGGGAAATGAAGTTTAGGAAGTTAAAAAAGCCAATTTAGGTTTCCTAACTTTTCTCAGATTGTCCGTATTGCAATTTAAAAATTGATAGGAAAATATTAAATATGCAGGACATTAATTGTTAATTATTTGAAGCAAAGAAATTATGTATTTTGGTTAATAAAATGGTTTGGAGCCAGTTAAAACACTAGAAATTGAAAAGAGAAAAATATAAATACTAAAAAAAAAATCAAAAGTGACTTAATGGAACATTTTTGGATTTTGTCGACTTCGTGATTGTACATATTCTTGATTGAGGTACTAAAATATTTCAAACCATAGCTAGAATTTAAAAATGGACGTTCGAAATTATATTTTTTTTGTAATTAAGAACAAGTTTGGTGTGGATAGGCGAAATTACAATTTTGTGTATGATCAAATCTGGCTCTTGATTTTGCAGGAACCCGGTGACATTGAAGCCGAGTTCGAGAAGATGGGCGCCAAGGAAGTTCTCAAGAACTTCTTTGCCCTCCGCGATCCCGGCGCGCTCTTTTTTCGTAAAGGCGAAGGATTCGGGTACTCTGCCGATAGGGCTCCATGGTTATCGGAGGAGGAGCTCGACTACTACGCCGCCAAATTTGAGCACACCGGCTTCACCGGAGCATTGAATTACTACCGCGTTTTTGGCCTGTGAGTGCTCCTCGAATATACATTTTTATGTTATTGATCGGGCTGTCCTGTAACTCAGTTTGATTAGAGGATTTGATTGGGTGGGCTTAAGCCCCCCCACCCACCCACCCACCCCCGCGCGCCTTAATAGCTCCTAGAAAACATAAGGTGTAGTAGGCATGTAAGTGGCTTGGAAAACGGGGTATACTGGATGGGACATGGCTCGGTGGGTTGGTCTGGCCGGCCCGACACTTTGACAGCTCTAAGTATAAATATATCACAAGTCTTTCTTATTTATGTTAAAGTAGTGGTGTCTCCTTACATCTTGTTATGCTAAATGATAGGAATTGGGAGCTGAGTGCGCCGTGGGCCGGAGCTCAGGTGCACGCGCCGGTGAAGTTTGTCACCAGCGAGCTCGACCCGACCTATCACATGCCGGGGGTCAAAGATTTTATACACAAAGGTGTGTTCAAGCAACTTGTGCCCTTGTTGGAGGAAGTTGAAGTTGTAAAAGGTGCAGCTCACTTTGTCAATCAAGAAAGGCCAGATGAGATCAACCAACACATGCTTGATTTCCTTAAAAAGTTCTGAGGGGAGCCCAATTAGCCCTTGGAATTCGTCGGGCGGAGAGCTTTCGACAAATGTACGAGTTTCCGGTATATTTTCGTTGTATGTCTCGTGTAGAGGTGGAATAAGATTCGATATGTATGACTAGGATGTTATATGGTGGTATCGATATTGTATTCGCTTGATCTATATCTATATCTATACTAATAGAAAAATCGACAAATCTGCAGCTACGGTTCAAAGACTCTCCAAAACTCATCTCCCAAATAGCTTCCAAATACAGAAAATTTCGAGCACCATTATCTCAATCAAACAAAGGATCCTAGAATTTGGCAAAGCAACTACACATATACCAAATTGACAAAGTATAACATGGGATCTACAATATGAGTACCAACAAGGAAGATCAGCATCATTTATTTCTCAGCAGATTACAAATACACACACATCAAGCTAAAGTTTAAAAATATACATTAGAATACTTAATCTTACAGAGAGCTTCTAAAAGAAGCAGCTCTGCTTAATTGAAGAGACAATAAGCAAACAATAAAACTGGGAAAATATATAAACAATTGCATTGTCATATACAACATCGATATACAATCAATCAACTTCCAGATCCCACGTTGCTCCAATAGTCTACCAGCTTGAGCTCCAGCATCTGTGAACTATAAAATCCAAATTCAAAATTTCAAACTTGCAGTTAATTAGAAAAGATATATGATATGAATTTTGAGGTTTCTTACCAGTTGGAAGTGCTAATGATATGAAGTTTGAGGTTGTCGTTTCCGTAGTCAGCTTGCTGCTCCTCCACAATTTGTCTTGCTGAGGCCTCGGCAGAACTTCTGCAATTTACTAACTCGATTGATTGGAGCGTTGGGATTTCTCCAATGCCTCTGGGGATCTCCTCTAGCGCATTGCAGTCCTTGAGGCACAGGTATCGGAGTCTTGGGAAGTTGGACTCATCGGCTCTCCATCTCATAAGATTAAACAAAGAACTTAGATGTAGAACCTGCAGTGAGCAGAATTTTACTCCCTCTGCTACCTCCCACTCGTCGCTTTCAAAATCACAATCCATTATTTCTAGCACTTCCAGATTCAGTAGTGCACTTAGAGTCATCATGTCACTTGGAACTATTACAGCTTCATCAAGAACTAGATTTTTGAGATCACGAGGGAATCTGAACGCGGACACAGATAGTCTATGCCATTTATAAAAATGTAATCTCAACGTTTTGAGTTTGTGAAGATGTCTAAGATCAACTGCATCAGGCGTAAAGTGGTTCGACATCTGATTCCCAAGTTTTCAATTTCTGGAATGCTTTCAAGGAAACCACTCATAATCAACCAATCAGTTAATCTAATCATGGAGATAGTCTGCAACTTATTTGGAACTACTTTTTCCATGTCCTCCTCCTCCTCTGTGCAAATATAGAAGCTCAAGTCAAGATGTCTTAACTCAGACATTTCAAATATCTCATGTGGAAGAGGACAAGCAATACCACTAGCAGTAATAAAGGTTCGCAAATTCCTCAATCTTAATATTGCTCTATAATATTTTGAATATTCGTAGAGAGCTAAGAAGCGTAGGTTCACTAGGTCAAATAGTTCTTTTGGGAAATACTTTAAAGTCATCACATCCATTAAATCCAACACCCTTACCAATCTTAACGCGGAAAGGGCACATGATGGAAGCTCATCATACGTAGGACCCATGAGTATAAAAGATCGAGCAAGTGACATGGAGGCATTATCATCTTCATGTAGCCCATGTGATGATGCGTGAACACACACACGGCGTGGCTTGGAGGATGTGGCCCCGGGGCCATTCTTCACATATACAAACTGCTCTTCATTAGCTTTCTTAATGCATAGATCCCTCAAAAGATCATGCATGCCGAACAATCTTGGTTTCCCATACCTGTATTCTCTAACCAAAAACAGATTTCTCTCCACCAGGTCCTTTAGCCAATCCTCTGCCACTTCCTCCACACTTTTATTTCCAATTGATTTCACAAATCCTTCACCCACCCAAATATGGACCAGTCTGGAGGCCTTAATGTCGTAATCTTCTGGGAAAACTCCCACATATAGAAAACACGGTTTCAAGTGGTTTGGCAAGTGGTTATAGGTTAAGGAGAGAATATTTGAGAACTGTTGATCTGATTCAGCAATTGCAGCTGCTACGTTGTTTGCAATATTCTTCCAACCATCTTTTGATCTTTCAACCTTAGATAAGATCCCTCCGATCACACTGATGGCAAGAGGAAGCCCACCACAATCCCTCGCAATCTTTTCTCCTAGCCCCTGTAAAAAAATGGGGCAACCCTCTTCTCCAAACACAATTTGGCGAAGTAGATCCCAACTTGCAGACTCGCTTAGCAATTGCATCTGATGTTGCATGCTCTGCGAGCTTACATGTTTGGCCACTTCCGATTCCCTAGTGGTGATTAGAATTCGACTCCCCTTATTGCTGTCTGGGAGATACATCCTGATCTCGTCCCAGAATTTGATGCTCCATATATCATCTAATACGATCATATATCTTCTACCATATAAGCTACGGTACAAAATATCTTTTAACTCGTCACTTCCTTTTTCAGCATGCTCGTCAGATTCTTTTCCAATTATGCAACGAAGAAAGCTTAAGAGAATTGCTTGCATATTGTAATCTTGTGAAACAGTGGTCCAAGCAAGATACGTGAAGTGCTCAACAATGGCTGGATCTTGATAAAGTTGTCGAGCAAGAGTGGTTTTACCTATCCCACCCATCCCTATGATGGGAATGATCTCCAGCTTGCTCTGCATCCCCATCACCCGATCCGTCAACTGCATCAGATCTCCATCAAGTCCCACCACACCTTGGGACTGCATCGAATCTTCACGAACGATGCTCTTGGAACTCAGATCATGCGAGAACGACACGCCACTCGATAAACTGCCGGTTGGCATTGTCTTTTCCTCGATGAGCTTCACCACTTGTTCCATTACAGAATCAAGTTCTTGTGTCACTTTTTGTAGATCTCTTTTAGAAAAAGTAAAGCTCACGCCTTTGGGGTTGGATTCAATCATGTCTTCTGCTTTTGGATTGCAGATTTGCTTAAGGATGTTGATGAGTGGTCGAAGATTGGGCCTTCTTTTTAGTAGGGATTTGGGTTTGGGTTGGGGTTTGTAGTAATCAAGAATCACATCACCTAGACTCGGAAGGATTTGGTCGAGCATATGTGATTCAATGATATCTTCTGCTTTATGTGCTGCATCTCGGATTTCACTCTCCAAAATTTCTATGTTAGAGAGTGCTGGATTTTCAAGAATCTGCTGTAGAGAAACAGATTTTTCAAGGAGGGATTGGAGTTGTGGTTTGTTGTGATCAACAATCCATCTTGTTTGTTCAGGATTGAGGAGTTGTTCAAGGATGGTGATTAGTGGTTGAAGATTGTAAGCCATTTTTCTGATCACTTCTCTTACTCACAAAAAATAAAGGAGCAATCACAGAATAATCACATCAAAATTTACAATTTCTCACAACTTAGCTACTAAGCTGCGACCCTTTGAACATATCCATTTTGAAATTGGTTTTTACTGCAATCATAATGTTGACAGCTTACCAACTTTGATAAGATATCATACAATTTTGTGATTTACTATAATTTTAATTAGGACGGTTTGTCGTTTGATCGGTAAGCGCTTGTCGGATTAGCATTATTTTACATTTACGATCGTGAATTATAACCACCCAATGTATATATATATATTTTTTTATTATATTGGTAGAATTATTGTAGTGGTTACATTTTCCAATTCCGAACACCTAGCTATTCATCGATTGTTGTCGTGTGAAGATATAATACAAAATTATTCTTCTTATTAATATTATTATTATTTCCAAAATATATCTTCAACTTTAAATTTGAAGACATATTTTAGAAAAATCGTAAAGATGTAGTCCTAAACTTTAATTTATTTCCAATATATGTCCCCAACTTAAAATGAAATACCCGAGAACTCTCATTCAATACATTGAATTTTCTAAGATTTAAGTTCACAGTCTACATTTTCTCATAGTATGTAAAATTAAAAATGTATAGAAAAAAGGAAAGAGAAAAAATTATTAACATGTGTATTTTGTAAATTGGAGACATATTATGGAAAAAGTTTAAAGATGTCATATTTTTTTAATATAAAATTATGAGATATATTGGGGGAAAAAACCTTAAATTTGAGAACATATTTTGGAAAAATTTTAAAGATGTAGTCTTTTTTCATTAACGTAAGTTGAAGATATATTTTGAAAAATCTTAAAAATTGGGGACATAACTAAAACACTATTAACCCCTATTATTTTATTTTATTTATTTATTTGATAAATAAAGGCAAAAATTTTAAATAGCCTCCTACCACTAGTTGGTAATCGAAGGAGGAACTCGACTCTTACAGCTTGAGATTTTGGTAAAACATTTGTCTATGAATTAGTTTAATGAGAGGAGGTTTTACACAACAATTTTCACAAAATACCAAAAATTTTATTGGGTGGGCTTAAGCAAGCTGAATTAATAAACCATTCAAAAATGTCATCACTTGGAATATGATACAATATAAAAGCATCGAATTTGAATTCCATCAACGCCTTCTAAATCAAGTTAACCAATGCACACCTGAAGTAGCACCAACGAGTTAAATTAAATTAACAATAAATTAAAGTTTGGTTATGTAGAATTTAACCTGATGAAACTTGAATTCTTTCCTCTATATCTCATTTTCACAAACATCCACATTTATCTGCAAATACCACATAATCTAGTCAATCTTTTTCCTATCCATAAACAAAAATCTTCACAAAATTAAAACAAACTCACGTTTTCTTTAGAAGAATGTTCAAGCTTGAGTAGCTCAATCTCCTTCGTCTTCGTCTTCGTCTTCCTCCTCTTCTGCTCACGGACTAAAACGACGGCACATTTGCAGATGAAGAAAAGCAGCAGCAAGCCAAGAGAGATCACTAGAATCGATTCGACTACGATGGCAGATCCAAGAACTGCAGTGGAAGACAAACTTATACATTTTTTTTAAACTTACCTAGTTTTTGCATAAAACTATGGTCATGTATGTGCTTCTTACTGTGAGCTGCCAATGAACTCATGGGCTTGAATCGTACGAGGTTTACTGTCGCCTCGGCAAAGAGAGGCGCCGACATCATCTCGTCGCAGTTTGGGTAGCATCCATGGTTGCCAAGATCGTTCACTGTCAATGTCAACACAGCTCCATGCTCACCTTCCTGCAAAGAGAGTGAGAGATGAGAAATAGTGAGATTTCAATCAAAGAATATCTCTTTTCTACGGATCCGAGGCAGGGGGGGCTCAAGCACCCCCAAGCAAAAAATGCTTTTTTAATGCTATATTTTTTATATTAACATATCTATAATTGGATTTATTTTATTTTATTTTATTTTATTTTAGCTCCCTCCGAATTTCCTATCTCTGCCGCCCCCGGCCATAAGGCCACAGGTGAGGTGGCCAAAAAAATAGTTTTAGAGAAGCTAAAATAAAAAAAATTCCGACAACAAAAAGTGATAATATAAAATAAAATAACACCGAAAAATCCATAATATAATATTAAAAAATTAAAAAATGGTTGGGGGTGCTGGAGCACCCTTGGCTATAGGATGGGGCCCATATTTGACTTTGATTGTCAATTATTTGACTATTGTCTCGTTTTGCAAAAAATGCTTAATCGAAATAGGTAAAAGAGTATATTTGTTATGTCACAGCAACACAACGGTTTCCGCTGGCAATTACTCAATTTTCGTCCTCGCTTTGCCCAAATGCTTAACTGAAGTTAGCGGAAGAGTCGTTTGACTCATTATGTATAAATTACTTGAATTTTCGTTACTCGCTCGACTTGAGACATTACATTTGCACGAAGGAACGCGACAAGAACGTCGCGTCACCAACGGGAGAATGTAATGTCCCACATCGAGCCAGTAACGAAAGTTCAAGCAATTTATAAATGATGAGTCAACAGACTCTTCCGCCACTTGAGTTAAGCATTTCGACAAAGCGAGGACGAAACTCGAGTAATTGCTAGCGGAGCCCCGTTGCACTACGAGTCCCCGCCCCCGTGGGACCGGGGGCTTTACACTCACTCACATGGTAGGATAGCTGTCTCAAGATATTGTTGCATTCCTCAATTGCACCCCTAAATCTGATTCCCTTTGCTCTCACCATAAAATGCTTCGAAATCGTAACAAACGTCATCAAAGGCTGCCATTGGTAGCTGCTCTCCATCTTCACCTCAGTCGAGGCGACGAGCTCAGCGGGGAGGGTCGTCGCCAGGACTCCGTCGCTCACCTCCATCGACAACAACATCAAAAACCGCGACTGATTTCCTATATGCACCATTTTCACCTCGAAAAAGCATTAGTAAAGTGCGAAAACCGCATCAATTAACCTTTAGAATGGGCTCGATTTTCACCGGGAAAGTTTTGAAGATCGGGATCGTGAACAAGCTCAACCTTACTCCATTCCTCACCGAAAATCCGCACCCCGTCGCTCGTGTCGTCCAAGACCACGAAAGACGGGGCGTTTATCACGGGGGCGTCGTTAACGGGCTGCACGAAAACGGGGACTTCGACGTCGTTCCTCCCATTGCGGTTTTTAGAAGAGAGTGTGATCTTGTCATCACCATAGAAATCATGGTCTCTATCATAAATCACAAAGCAATTATGAAAATAATAAACACACTCAGAAAATTGGTTATTCAGTTTGTCACTACACAACAAATACAGTACTTTCAGGCTCCATAACTCAACATATTTTTATACACGAAAACGGAAACGAACACGAAACAATGATCAAAGGTTGATAGACATACCCAAAGTATTGGATGGATTGAAGGGCTGAGTTTACTACATCAACACAACCAACAAGATTCAATTCATCAATCAATCCCACCTTTTTTTGGACTAAGAGTTGGTCCCAATTAGGCCTCCAAAACTGTATTTCTGTTGGAGATAACTGAACTGTGCCAGATTTTGATTTGAGAGTGACACTTATGCTTTCTCCCAAATTAGAATAGGTGATTTTGAATCCACCAAAACCACTGCATTAGCAAAAAAATAGTCCACATGTTACTATACATGAAAATTCGCACAACTTCGAGCATGTGTCCTATCAATCTAAAATTGATTTTTTTTTTAACAAAGATAACAAGTATAAGGGTAAAAAGTTTTGGGGGTGCTTGAGCCCCCCAACATCCCCTGCATCCACCCCTGTTTCTTTTAACATACTACAATATCTATAAATGGAAACTTACCCGAATGTGGGACTAACGCCGTCTTCCATAGCTTGCAAGCTGCCCGGGGTCGAAGCAAAGTGAGGCGGCCTGCAGACGATGAGAAGAGCCACAGGAGCAGAGGCACGGTTCCCGTTTGAGTCGGACATCGTGTAGGAGAAATCATCGCTCCCGTAGAAATCCTTATACGGCGTGTATCGAAAGAGGCTTCCATATAGTAGGAGTGAGCCATATCTTGGCTGCAATAAGCCAACAACTAATCATAGAAAAACAAAGATGTTTGGTTTATTTAGGGAAGTACTTAAATTTCATTACCATTACCTTAGAGTATTCAATGATAGTTGCATTTGTAGCAAAATAGTCATTTCCCAAAACATCAAAATCAAGTGACTCATCCTCCCAAATTGAAAATGTGTCATTGTGGGATATTGGAAAATACTCAACTGCACCATGATTTACAATTTAGGTATAGACAACGAAAACTTTACCAAGTTGACGTGGGACAAACTTACTGTTGAAGACGTTCACACCGAAGGGGCAAGGCACGAAGCGCTCTCCGTTAAAAGAAGCACACATCTCATACGTTCCAACATCATTTACAAGATATTTGACAGTGTAAGAACCATCATTGTTGTCCAAGAAATCCCATGTTGAATAGGCAGATTTGTTGATTGAGGCAATCTCCAATTTCAACTTTGATCCTTGTGAAAGCACAGGATTGGAGTAGGAATCAACGAGGCGCACAACGATGTCGTTTTTCACCATCCTCGCCACCTTTCCCTCGAACCTCACCACCCCGGAGAGCGAGACGTTAACTGCCCCTGCACCCGACATAGCCAGCAACACGAAGAATATGAGCATCGTCTCGTTATGAAACAAACCTACTCTAATCAAATGGGAACCTGCAGTCGCTATCTTTGTAAAAGCACGGCCACCATTCAACGCGATGTTCCCACAAAAAACACGTATCTCGTGCAAGCCGATCTTCTCAGGCTTGTAGCTAACATCAAACTCACTAGCCTTGAAATCCCGGCTCTCAATCATCTGACGATGATCAGAATTTTTTTAGGATATTTTAATTTTGCACACGAACTTAAACATTATTGTAATTTTTCCACAATTTGAATTGTCGCATGAATTAAATATGACTTGACAATCTGGTGGCATAATTTGAGTGAGATGGGTCAACATGGCATTACTCCAATCAAAATAACATCATTTTCTAATGAAATATCTATCAAATCAGGGGAATAGTGCCACATCTGACGTCATCTCACTCAAATTATTCCATTTATATGAAAAGTTTAAAAAAATTGCCAAAAATTACAAGAATGTTTAAGTTCATATACATATTCATAACTTCCAAACTACGTGTGCAAAACCAAAACACTCTCAAACTTCGTGTATTTAGTCGCCAATAACCCCAGAAGAAAAAACACTTACATTGTTTCTTGGATCAATCACTCCATGATCATTCAATCTCCCAGAGAAGAAGCTACCATTCGACTCCTTTACTCGTATCCATGGCCGTACAATACTTGAATCAAAAACCTGCATAATGTGAACTCGGAGGCCCTCTAGCTGCACCGGAGAAGGATACAAATACGCATCCTTCAAAAAAATCGAAAACTTTGCATCTTCACCAGCAACAGAGCTATTCAGACCCGATCCATTGACTATGCTGTTAGCTCCATCGCAGTAGCCAATGTACACGGTGAAATCATATGGTGTGTTGTAGATCAGAGCGTTCTTCCCCTTGTCCGAGACCACGAGGGTGAAATTCCCCGGCTCGTATAGGGTGAAAGAGAAGGACTGAGTCCCCGGGGCGACGTAGCTGAAGAGAAGATCAGCCAATGGTAGGGATAGAATGGTCCCCTTCTCGACAACGTCAAGGTCGAAATCATAGGATCCCGAAACAAGATTTTTGTACTGATCATGCTGGTGGATTAGCCCTTCCATCTTTGAAAACAATTGGAAATGGTTTGTCTCAACTTTCAACTGAGCTACACAGGATTTGATGTCCAGTTTTCCTACACATAAAGTTGGGAATGTGACAATGATTGGAATGAAAATAATGGATCAAACTTTTCTGTCGACTCCAAGCTAGTTATTTGCAGAAATGTTGTTCGGAGGGAGCTAAAATAGAAATATTCCAACTATAGGGATGCTAATAAGAAAAAATCTAAAAAATCCAAAACCATAGTACTATAAAATAAACATTTTTTTACAGGGGTGCTTGGGCTCCCCTAGTCCAGCGTCTCAAGTTTTGTATTTCATCGAAAAACTTACCCGAGTTAAAAATCAGAACGATATCGAAGGGTTTTATCCGTTTCCTATTAGTTATAAGAAAATTGCAGATTAAATCACGAACTACACCACATTTTGCTATTATAACACGATATTCGAAAGTTTGCAGTTAAATAAATGAACAATCATTTTTTTGTAATGGGAGCTAAAGCTCTGTATTCGCGAACATAAATTTTATGTGAACACTAACTTTCTATAATGGAGCTCGAACTTAGTGACGTTTTTCTAATCCACATTCGTTTAATTAGTGTCCATATAAGATTTTATGCTCGTCGAAACAGAACATGAGCTCGTGTATTTGATTGTCACCTTTCAAATGATGTATTGTAATTGCAAAACATGGTATAATTCATGCTTCAATCTACAGTTTTCCCTTAGTTATACATATTTCAATCGAATTCTTTCTATTTTCTTGTTCTCGTTTACCTCAATTCCCTTCACTCTATCAAACAAGCCGGAGCTACAAAATCGAACTATGAACTCACCTGGATTCACCATGAATGCCAATGGCGATCCGTGGAGTGTTTGGTTCTCGATTTCTACGTGGAGGAGGAGGCTTCCTGCAGTGGCTGCAACGAACTCGATGCTGAGGTGTTGCTGCTGATTCCATCCTTTGAAGGTGGGGTTGAGAATTGTTGCTGGGATTCCATCTGAGGTTGTTGCAGACAATGAGAAAGAGTAGTTTGTTGATCCTTCGCTAGTTGAAGAGACGTCGTTTCCGAATGCGTCTTTGGGGAGGATCAACACCTCCGCCCTCGTTCCGGCTGTGAATTCGTCTTCTCCGTCTGCCCATGACAGGATTCCAGCGGCCGGATACATCTTGCCTGTACATTTGCTAGAGTTTGTGAGGTGATAAGTGATGATATATAGCTAGAGATGAATGAACAAGCTTATGTCCCTTTTCTACTAGTTTTCACTAGGTCCAATTTGTAGAAGTTGCAAATTTTTTGTTTTTCATGTGTTGGACATAGTTGATCATGGGAATTTCCTGGCAACCAATTAAGTATTGTCCTAATGTTTGGAGGCTAAATCCCACGGCATAAACTCTCATTAGGACTGACAATTCGTGCGTGTCAGATCATTATAGTATAGCCAGGACACAATATAGGACCAAATACCAACATGAACACAAAAAGGTCTATCTAAAACATGAATATAACACGAAGATGATAAGTGGTCATATCAAGCTAAGAGATTAATAAGCAAGCATGCCCCTTTTGTACTAGTTTTCACTAGGTCCAATTTGTAGAAGTTGCAACTTGAACATAGTTGATCATGAGAATTATGTAGCAACTAATTAAAGATTGTTGTAATACTTGGGGGCTCATACCCACTACATGGCCTCTCACCAGGCCTAGCAATAGGTGCATGTCGGATGGTTATCGTTTCGACACAATAAGATCAAATACGAACACACAGATCCGTTAAGAATTTACTTGACACGAAGAGGAACACGCCAGCACGATAACAAAGCAACTAATGCAAAAAACTTAGACATGATACGATAAATTTAAACTCTATCTAGGAAATAAAATTAATAGTAGAAACTAATATTCCTTCTGTCCCATTATAAGTTGTGTGCGTACGTTAAGGAAGTTTTTTTTTCTTGTAAAGTGGTGTGGCCCATTAAAGTTGACTAAATTGTAAAGGCAAAATTGTTTCCTTTTTTTCCTACGAGCCTCTTTAGATTAGGCCGGCCCAAAACAGAAAACACAAACCACTTATAATGGGACGGAGGGAGTAATAAATATTATCCTGATACGAACATGAATACGACACGAAACAATCGTCTTATACGAACATGACACGGATCTCTCACGATAAGGCAGATCACTAACCCATTAATCAAGAACCGTCAACACTCAAACAAACACTAATCAAGAACCAACCTTTCCAAAATCCAACCAACTAAAATTTCACAAAATCAAACAAAAACACGAACCCGGGTTGCAATGAAACTGCAACGACGAATCGAAGATGTTGAAATGATCCTCAACGATGAGCACATTGAAGACACCAACCATGATAGGGCTAAAACCGATCCACCAATCATCAGTCCCACCTTCGACATGATAAGAAACCCCAGTAATAAAGCTGCTATTTCCGATCTTATCATTATTCACTATGATATATGGCATGAATTCAAACTCATATTTCCCCCTCTCATAATTCCCAATAACTCCCACTTTGATCTTCGCGGCGTCGCCTGCCGCGAAGCTCCCCTCGTCGTTGAGCCAACTGAACATGAAAATGGGCTTTTCCAATGCGCCATCTGCGAGAAATTAAAAGAGAAAAGATGAAAAAAATTGTAGATTTTATTTTGGCAAATGTGTTTATATATAATATACCTGAGTTTGTTGGTTGGGGGTTGAGAGAGAATGCGAGGAGTGTAGTTAGAGAGAGTGGTAGAAGAATTTGCGACGCCATTGTTGAGATGATTTAATTTCGGAGGTTTTTCTATGAAATTTGATGAGGAAAAGTAGGAGAAATGGTTTTAAGGCGGGAAAGTTTAAACATGTGTGTTGAAAAAGCAGTTAAAAAACTGTATTTTTTTGTTTTTTTGAAAGAAAAAAAAAACTATAATTAAATAAAAGTTTCTTTTTTTATGCCCTTCATTAGGTCAATTAGATTGATGGATTATTTGGGTTTTGATTTCTGAAGAGTAGTTTTACTATTTGATAGTATATTGTTTAGAAGCAACAAGACAACAAACAAGTAAATATAAAATTTTGTGTAAAACGACCATTGTGATGAATATGATGTAGTTTGTATTATCCAAAATAATTACAAAATCCAACATTAATCTCAAGCAATGTTTAATCTCGAGACAATCTTCGTCAGAGATTTTACCCTTGTATTTTTAATCACAAACGAATAATTCGGCTTGATTCGATTCTTTTTCCCTTATATTTTCGTATATATTCTTACAAATTTTAGTATACCTACTTATAATTTCCTTATTAATTAATGTCCGAGTATAATTTAATTAATAGTTTATTTATATTAATATATATATATAGGTTTTATATTTATTTAGTTTTACGAAAATTTCTTTATTTTATAAAATTCTTCAAAATTGTAATAACATTTATATATTAATGCAACAGAAGCTCAACAAGCAGAAGGAACACACTGATCGATTTCATTCACATGTGGAAGAACGACATATGTAATTTAATTTGAGAGTTTTGACACCCATCAACTGTAAACATACCTCATCTACAATCAGTTTTTTTTTGCTTCCAACATAATAATTCTATGAAAAAAACAATTTATTGCAGTAGAGAGACCAACTTTTCTTTACCTCAACAAATTCTAGCTTATACACCACTTCTTCGTGTATCGGTGTTCGTAACGCATCTTCCGTCGCAGTGTCTCGTATCTACACAACGCCGTCGGACGTTTCCCAGCGATCATCTCGCGTGAAGCATCAGGAGCTCTGGTTTCTCGATGAATAGCTTCCACTCGTTGCAGAACTTGGCAACGGTGGCACCATCGAGGACTCTATGGTCGGAGCCTATGTTCACCTGAGGAAGATGGAGCCGATTAGAATTTAACGCGTTAGGTACGAAAGCAGTGTAACTGTTCTGACGGGGTCGAGATCTGTCAGAATTACAATTATGCCATTGGATATGAGTTTGATTCCGGATATCCGATGGATCACGACTGTCGGGTTGAGCCAAGATCAATTGCCTAATTAGGTAAGGCCGCTGTTCTGACGGATCAGGATCCGTCATAAGGGTCATGGCCGAGATCCGAACATGATAAAACACGAGCAGAATTACAAATATGCCATTGAATATGAGTTTGAATTAGGATGTTTAACCCGTCTGACAGATCTTGACCCGACAGACTGTCTTAAAGGGGTTTTCTAAGGGACTTACCGTCATGATCGAGGCAGGATACACGTTCCCGTCTTCGTCAAACTGGGGAACTTTCTGGATTCTTCCCAAGGCGATAATGGAAACTTCGGGTACATTGACGAGAGGCGAACCGAATTTCCCTCCAATTGCACCGATATTGCTCAAAGTGATCGTTCCATGCGATATGTCATCGGAGCTAAGCTTGTTCGCCAGAGCCAGCTCTTGCAGTCGCGCCAGCTCCTTCGTTATCTGGTCGCAAACGATCCGAATACAATGGCTAAATTCTTGATAGAGAGCAATAGCAAACTGTGAAGAGGGAACAGAGCTCAACGCTCGAAACGACTCAAAATTACCTCGAAGATGGAGAGAGATTGAACTTTCTTGATGTTGGGCACTACGAGGCCGTGCGGAGTGGCCATCGCGATTCCAATGTTGTGGGACCCTTTCGATATAAAAAAGGAGTTAAAAAAAGCCGAGTCTTTTACCCCAAATCTAACGAGTAGTACCATGTTTCGAGTGGAGACGTACCTTTGAGAGTGACCTCTTGCAGTTCCTCACTAAAGCAACTATTTAGCATGGGATATTTGCTCAATGCCATCGAAAGCGACTTTATCAACACGGGAAGGAAGGTATACTTAACGCCTGGATCGGAATTCTCTTTCTGGAAGGATGTTTTCAGCCCAACAAGGGCGTCGCAGTTTATCTCATCAACATAATGAAAATGTGGAATTCTCGCAGCTAATGTCATCGATTTCACCATAGCACGCTGGAATCCCCTGCAAGATGGAAACACTCGAGCTTCTAAGAAGACGAGATGAATTCAAAATAAACCAATCCCCAATTACTGTTTATTAATCACAAACTGGGGCTTAATTAGGGTGGACGAGTGTGCCTCCTAAATTTATGCTTCAATATGCATTAATCGGATATCAACGGATAAGTTCTTGATTCACTTTATCAAATGCCATAAAAAGTCACAACGTTAACTGATACGAGCTATACCTCAGAGGGATCACTCGATCTTCATACTCCCAGCCGTATGCTGAAGAAACACTTGGGAAGATCTGAACTCCATCAAGATTCTGGTCGGGAGACGAAGAAACGATGGAAGCTTTGATTTCCTTTGGAATACCTCCCTGTACAGCGTATTTGAGGATATCCTCTTTCAACACTCTCCCGTCTTCCCCTGTTCCAGGCACATCTTCGATATTTACACCATATTGTTTTGCAAGATTACGAACAGCGGGTGTAGACATCACACCACCGACCTTTGGCTTCCCGAGCCCCAAATCGGACTCTTCTAGTTTACTCATATTGCAATCTTGTGCCTTGATGACTTCTGGCGTCTCAGGAGGTTGACTGAAGAAGGCATCTTCGTCAACAACCATCTTCAAAAGAGTTTCTCCAACCTACAAAATGATCAGAAACGAATGCACTTGATAAGGCACAAAGTTGCTCGTTTTGTAATTATAATACTTATATTCAGCAAGCCTGCAATTACGAGCCTATCATTGAACACCGGTAAAGCATATGAGAGACAAAGAGGCTGCTTGATTTCACTTCCTATTATTACCTTTACAATATTGCCGGGGACGTGAAGAACCTTTGAAACTCTTCCTTTGTAACGGCTCGTGATCTCTATGGTTGCTTTGTCACTTTGAACCTCACAAAGTGGTTGGAATTCGTCGACGTGATCTCCCTAACCACAAACATGCAGATGTATTTGAATCAAAGAAAGAAAGTTCAAAATACATTCAACAGATAAAGCCCCATGAATAAATCGATCCTACACAAAGCCAAAAGTGATAAAGTTTCCACCTAAACATCAAACAAGCAACTAAGATCATCCTCTCACCTCCTCGACAAACCACTTAAGAAGTTCGCATTCTGCAATTCCTTCACCAGTTTGCGCCAAAGGCACGTCTACGACCCCAGTGAAAGGGGCATCGGACATAGCTTGAGTCGTAAATCTAGACCTTCTGATCCCAATTGGAGTGCTCCACTGCAAACAATCAGGAACAAACTCAAAAATCAATTCATAGCTCCACAGCCACCAAAATTCAGCAGAATCTAAATGTCCAAGTAAAACCAGCATACAGCATATTAATCAAAGGGAGCAAAAGCCAAAAATTTCCAGAATTCATCATATTTGAGCAGAAAAGGGGTCAAATCAAAGCAAGAATCTAAAAACAACAAAAAGTGAGAACTAAAAAAGCAAGAGAGAATCTTCACATCTTGATCAACCGCATGCAAAATTCTTTCTACTTTTCTTTTGAAGGAGTAAAATTCTTTCTACTTAAGCATCCCCAATCCACACGCACACACACTTTGCTACTCAAAGAAAAATCAATTCAAAAGCTCAAAATCAAATTCTAGAACTCAATCATTTGATGCTAATGCCTCATGCACAAATTCAGAAGCCTGTATTCTCTTTCCTCGATCAAGCAACACAATATGAAAATTCAATAATTTCAATTGGGAAAAGTGAGCCAAAACGCTTACAGAGCTCTCTTGGCGACGATTCTTCGAGGAAAAAAACGTTCTGGGCTTCTTAAAAATGTCATCTTGAGCTCGAGAGACGAAACCCAGCTCCGAATTAGCTCCTCGAGCGGCGGCGACGGCGGCCGTCGACGGCGGAGCGGTGGCGGAGGAAACAAACCGCCACCACTGGCTGAAACTCCGCGGATTTTTCTGGTAAAATTTCCGACAAATCATTATTTAGTTCGATTAAGTGTATGAATTTGTTCCCTCAAAAAAAAGTGTATGAAATTGAGCTGGATGAATTATCTGATTTCTTGATTAATTTGGAAAGTTTGCAAACAATTTTGCACTGATTATTTATACAATTCCGCAGTTTCTTTTTATTCCTTTTAAATTCAACCCATTTAAGTTTACAGGTGAGCCATTTTCACGAGTAATTTAGTTCCGTGCTCTATTAAATTTCTAGTTGTATCAGAACTATTTATTTTGATTTTACCCCTAGTTTAATCACTTACATTTTAGCCTATACAATATTTTTGAATAATCAATTATTGCTCCCTATGTCTTAAAATCCAGTCACATCAAACAACTGCTTTCCACTGACCAGAATAAAATCAAATAAAAACCATAAATAGAAAGGAAAAAAAAAACATAAATATAAGTTTTTCAATATTCCATCCCTTTTTATTTCCTTTTAAGTAGTCCCATTAAAAGTAATTCATTCCAAAAAAAAAATATTTTTAAAAATTAATTAATTTTAGTGAATTTTGCTATATTATACATAAAAATATTATTAAAAATGATTAACTTATAATGAGACATATGAGTATTTGTCAAATTATGGGTGAGATCTGAATTTCGTAATTCAATCATAAATATGTATCCATTTAATCTTTAAATTTGTTTAATGAGTATGCATTCCCACGCTCGTTCTGTTATGCAATTAATATATTTATATATGGTTTTCATGGAATATTGTATCTAAAGCACGTGAATCTTTTATACATTAAAAAATTTAAAATTCTATAAACCATGAATGAATAATTTGAATCCCAGATTATGCATATTTTCACCTCTACCTACATGGATGGGCACTGGTAGTTATTGACAGTACTTTCACTAAAAGATAATACTAATATGATAATAATATAAACAATTTTTATTTTAAATTATTGAGAGTGGGCTATGATTCTATGAATTCGTTCATTTCTAGTTCACCATCTGTACATGAATTATTAATATCTATGTGAATCAATTTCCTTCTTTTTTTTATATATCATTGTTTCGTTTCCAAATTCATTTGATTTAAATTGAACAAAACGTGGAGTTTCCCATCTACAAAACTACAAAAGATTACTTTACTTTTTCCTTATTTAATTGTAGTACAAAATTATAACGATTTGTGTTTCTTCATCAGAGCCGTGTCAGCAGAGCTTATCTCATCCCATTCTAGGAATTTAGTTGAAGTTATGGATAGAATTGAATTTTTTTAGCTTCATATTGATCATTTGAAAATGATTTAACTATTATAAGAACTATTAGTGTGGAAATAAAACTAACGAGTCTCTCCGCTTTTATCTCTCAAACTACATTTCATTTGTATCTTTTGTCTTACAAAAATTAAATACTTATCTAAGCAAATGAATCCCTTCATTTTATCACTCAAACTACAATTTCTTTAATTTGTGCGTACAGATACATTGACTCATTTGAAGTGGAACTGATACTCAATATCTCCATTTAGAGTGTGACACTTGGTGGATAGCATTAATTTTAATAAATGTTCGATAAATATCTTTTTTTGTTTGAAGAAATAATCCTACCATATTAAAGTAGAATGGATAACAACGTTATGTTTTTTGGTAAATATGATTATGAAATTGAGTTATAAGAATTGTATATCGCAGAAAAAGAAAAATACTACACTCTTTATTGAGGTCAGAAATGGCAAAAATGTCACATACTAGAGTAGGGAGTACCTTTTTCTCCCATCTCAACCATTTAAATGAATTTATCATTTATTGTACTACTATAACTAGAGTTATATGCCAGCTGGTGGAATTAACTATGTTTTTTTCGCTTATGAAATGAATAGAGTTGCACTTGTAGAAGCCACCCCAAAATTTTGAAGCTATAACTCTAGTAGGCTGATTAATTATCACCTAAGTCAAGATTTTCTATAATTAATGGTAGGATGTCAATTCAACCTGAAGCCAATGGCTTGACCGATTAACCCGAAAAATATAGCGGGTTAGAGCTGAGTTTTTACGACCCAAAATTAAAGCGGACTTCATGGGCTAGACCGATCAGCCCGCGGGTTATATGGGCTAGCCCGAACGGATTGCGGGTTGACCAGATGGATTAGAGATTTAAAAAGAATTAAGAACAACAACATTATCTAGAATTTAAAACTCACTTTTTATTAAGCGCTCTGTGTAATAATTTTGTCACCAAACAATAATCTACCCAATAATATAAATTACAATTTTAATTGTATATATATGATTATTTATTTGTTATAAGCGCATA